>JAKTWR010000014.1:0-188384 GCA_030582415.1 Wickerhamiella vanderwaltii | reverse complement strand
TCAGAACTAGAGAAAACTAATAAACTACTACCCTTTGGTTTGCGGAAGATGGGGCAATGGGACCTTGGGTTTTTAAGTGACGCTTAACTGACTGCATTGGTAACATTAAGATGGAATTCACAACATGACGGTGGCCAAGACAAGCCTAGCCTAGGCATTCACGAGGGTAACGAAGGGCAGTATTAACCTCCACCCCGCCGATCATTGACTTGTTCCCACGGAAAAAGTGTTGCTTTGAGCCATATACTGTTGTTACAGATCGGCCTGATGCGCAGCACCGATCGAGGGCATTCGCTTAATTTGTCGGGTACCTTGACCCCCATGTCACAGTGCACGCATGGTGCAGGTGCCACTTTTGTTGACAACAATTCCACCGATTTTTAGATTTATATACTCCCATAGCAGCATTATTTTCACACCTACATAGCATATGAAACAGAGCTTGCTCGTTTGAGGGGGTACGTGGGCAGTCCTACGTGCTGGGTGTCTTGGACAGAAATATAGCGATTAAAAACAAAAATATAGTTACAGACTTTTTCTTTTTCGTCAAGAATTTCTACACCAGTGGCTAAGTTTAAAATGATGTGCGTTAAACAGGGCTAGCCATTAATGTGGATGGGTCGTTCAGGGGTTAGCAGGAGGATCCATCGAAAGCTCTAACATAGTCCTGGAAAATGGGTCCAGATCCGTTTGCAATAACTGTGCACGAGCTTCACCACCGGCCGCAATAATAACAAGAGTGCCGAGAGGACCAACCGGACCTTGGATATGAACGTCCTGGGTTCCTCTCACAATCAATTCGGAAATGATAATCCAAGCGGTCTGGGGATCAACAGCTGCATTAAGTGCAGCATGAAGGACTTGGTTGGCCGGCACCGGATTAGGGGTAATAATGTGTTTGTGAAATATAACCTGCTTCATGAGCATGATTTTGCTATGCAGGCGGTCATCAGCAATTTGAGCAGCATGGAGGCTACTATCAGACAGTGTCAGTCCTTCTACAATAGAACGAACAAGTGTATAATCATCAGTAGTCCTTAATTTTTCAAGGGTTGCGCCCGGAAAGTCCAAAACGTTGAGAGTCTCAAAGTCATGATCAGAAAAGATGATTGCCATTAGCTGCCTTAGCACTTCGAGCTCACCAATGATTTTATAGTCGGAATTTTGTAGCTTGAGCTGTTGGGTAACTGTTTGCGCAATGGCATTGTACTGGCGGGTTTCAAACATCTCGTCGATTTTCGGCGCCACCTCGCGAAACAACGCGGCCACGTCGTCCCAGCTGAGCGGGCTTCCTTCAGGGGTTTTAGACTCGACCAGCGAGACAATACGCATTTTATCATAGTGTTGGCGTTGGGCAAAGCGCCGGCGCTTGGCCTGCAGTTGCTTTAACCGGGCATTTTTATCATTGGAAAAACTCAGCAAGATCGGGTCGTAGCCAAGGCAAATCCGCTCACTCTTGGAGCAGTTTTTGCACATGGGGTGCTGCTCATCGCACTTGATTCTACGGCGGCGGCAAGTAAGACAGCCAGTTTTAGTCCTTCGCTTGATTTCTTGCGTCAATGAGTGACCCCTTGGGTGACCGCCCCGATACGGAGCGGCCTGATAATACGGCATCACGGGGCCCATCGATTGCATTGTTGGGGTCGGCATCATCGGGTACACGGAATACATTTGAGACATTTGTGGCTTTTGCCAGTACTGACCTTGAGGGACCGCCTGAGGGACCGCTTGAGGCATCATTTGCGAGACTGGATAACCTTGAGCAGCTCCAGGGGCTGCCGCAGCGGGTCCAGGACTAGGGTGACCCATGTGGGGTTGCATTTGATGAAGAGCCATCATGTAGCCCGACTGGGTCATCTGAGGAGCCATATATGGGGCTGCTTGTTGATGCTGATGGGGATGTGCTGCGTGTGGAGGTTGCTGAGGGACCTGCTGAGGGACCTGCTGAGGAACCTGTTGCGGCACCTGTTGCGGCATGTGCTGTGACTGGCCCTGTGGAGGCTGCTGAGTAGCAGGATGAGGCGGGGCCGCGAGTTGTTGCATGGGCATTTGCGGGACCGCATACTCCTTGACAGGCGGAGTCGACGTTTGCTGCACTAGACGAGGATCGGGGCCCGTGTGGGCCGCCTGCAGGTCTTCCCGAGGTCGTGGGCTCGAGTGCGGGGAATTGTCGTTACTGCCGTCATTAGCAGCACTAACCGATGGGTCCTGCTGATTGGCTGGGGTTTGACTATTCGAGGAGCCGGATGTTTGGCCCTTTGGCGAGTCTCCTAGCAGTGAGGCAATACTCGGCAGCGACACGGCTGCTGGAGGATCGGCACTCCTGGGGGCCGGAGGGGTCATGTGTTCTTGTTTTACTTCTGTTTTCACTTCAGAATACTCGGCCTGATATAGAGGGTCGGTGTAAGGATATTGTGGTTTGAGTTCCGAATTGGTTGCTAGTTGTGGCGGTACGGAGGAATAACTCTGGATCATATAAGGGAACAACAAAAAAAAAAAACCGCTCTAGAGGGGAGGGGGTAGTATGTGAATAAACGTTGTTTGTATGATTAGAAATTTGGTTTTGTCAAAATTGATGTTTATCTACCCAGTGATTTTAGATAACGCCAATTTTCAACTTTGTCACCCGTTGACCAAATCCGTCCAGATCCACTTTTATACAGGCCCAAACACGAAGCAAATTTATATGCTGCATATGCACAAGACCGTTACGACATCATGCATATGTACGCAGAAGCAGGCTTTAGCTAACAGGCCGCTAACCCACACACCCTTACCACAAACGGCATGGTCTATTTTTAAGGGCCGACAACAACCCCCCATTGGCAAATCCGCACGGCCCCGTGTCGTTGGGTACAAAATTGATCAATATCTCGTCTCTACCAGTCGCCTCTGACTAGTGCCATTTCCACCGCTGGGGCGAAATTTTGTCAGAGGGTCTAGACTCTCGTCACAACTCAGTCGCCTATCAACTAATGCATCTGCTTTGTCGGATGCGTATGCTTGTGTAAAGACATGAACAAAATGCTACAACTAGTTTTAAAAATAAATATATTGCTTCGAGGTTTAGGCCAAGATCGAAGACTGGGGATCGGAGATATTTTTCTGCCCTATACTGCGAATTGAATGGTCCCTTGACATCACGCCCGGCCGCAGAAGGGGTGCAATGTATGCCCATTCCCTGCAGAGCATTTCATGGTCCTGGCGATGCAGCCGTTGTCACACATCTCCTGCAGTGCTGCATCCGTTGATTCCGCAAAGTAGAGTAAAAATATTCAAAATATTCTTGACCTAGCCGATGGTGACAATTCTACACAAATAATAGACAAGCAAAAACTAATCCGCCTCGAGTGCTTTGGAGACGTGTATACCCTTGCCCTGTATACATGCATAAATTTCACGATCCCGCTGCAAGGGCCAAGATGTAGCGACGTTAGGGAATAGGCGAAAATTCAAGGCGGACGGCTCACGACGCCGCTTTTTTCCAAGCGAATCGCTGATCCATGCACATGCAATAAATTCGCTTGCAACCCCCAAAGTGGCTAATCCGGGCTATTCTCGTCTGGTCATGCGCAAAAAATGACTCCACAAGTGACGGACTGACTGCTTGCTGTGGCAGCACGTCGCCAACACTGATTAACCGATTCCACCCCTAAACTCGTGGACAGCAGCTAGCGAGTAATTATTAATTCAAGAACCGTCATTCCTTGAGGAAGCAATAGTTGCCGCACCTCCAATAGATGCTTCAATATTGCAACTTGCGCCACTTTGTGGTGGGTTCTTTATGCAGGTACTGCTGCATGGCCATGGTCGAGGGATATAATTCAATCAATCCGGAAAAGTAGCGCGAAAATCCTACAATATATAGATAAACTCAACAAAGCACCATTGAAAGCGTAGAAACCAATAGAAAAGCGCCTTATCACCGCCCTTAAGCTTGTTGGGTCACCCGCAAGCATGTGCCACCGACAACCCCCCCTCCACGATCACGATGTGCCACGCATGAGATTCTTTCTGCGGTCAGTCACCCTGTATATAGCGTGAAAAAATTATTTCTATCCCTGTAATAATGCCTACAAGCGATTCTACACACTGGCATATACAGAGTCGCGGCGTGCTGCCCTAGGGTATTAAACGCGCATTATGCCAGACTGGCTGCATAGTTACACGCCCGTCTAAGAGCATCTTGGCCATCACTAAGGCGGCTATAGGCAGCGTTCACTGACATAACTGACATGTGAATATGTTCTAGTGTGGACGCCCCAAAGCTCAAACCTCCCCTGCGTGTCTTACAAGCCGAGAGTGTTTCCAGATGCATTCCAATTCTGCATGCAGCGCCGATCTCTACGTAAGACTGCAGGAATTCCTGCCAAAAAAGCGGCTTCTGTGCGCATATTGAGCTAAACCAGCTCGCTAAGACCCACATTCGGAATGAATTTACCGCATAACTTTGGCCAATTTTGATATTGTGCGCCTACGCCTTACGTTTGTTTGTTGGGGCATGTTTGTAATGCACCTCGGTTAAATACAGGGGGTGCGTGCAGTCGATATCAGAATTCAAAGATAGCACGAAAACGCATAAGAAAACTATTAGTATATGTACAATGTTTTAATTTTTAAAGTTAGCGCTCTTGATTGCAATATTTGCGTCAAATTGCTCCGAAATGACACGCTTGGCAATCTCCTCCAGATTGACAGGAATGTCGCTAAACTGGGCAGTATTGAGAATTCTATTGGCCAAAGCAAAGTCAATAATGGACGAATCTTGAGGTAGCCTAGTCAATGCCTTATTCAACAACTCTTTATATGCTGGGGACCGAAGGTTTGCCTCGTTGGCAGCACCAAGCACAAACATATAGGTCCAAACAGTTGGGGAAACACGAGCGGACTTGCTATGGCATAACTTATCCCAGAACCGAAGGGCGATTTCCGGGCGATTCTTTTTGAGCGCACCATCGATTATCTGAGTATAAGTGGGCACGTTAGGAGCGAGCCCGTAGTTCTCCATGATATTAAAGTATTTGACTGCGTGGTTCATGTCACCATTTCTGATCTCACCATCGATGAATGCACCGAATGTAGCGACATTTAGCCTGAAATTGGTGTTGGTGATAGTCTCAAAGATCTTGCGCGTAGAGTGAACGTCTCTGGTAGTCTTTGAGATACCATCGGCTAAAATAGTCAAGAACTGGGCATTTGGCTTAATATCAAAGTTTTCCATCTCCTTAATGATGCTATCGATTTGATCAGAGACATCCATACGTCTACGAATAGCCGTTTTAAACTGTGAGTGAAGGAAATGGCTGTAGGTGACAATATCTGGGCGGACCTGAGCATCAAACATGGCGCTGAGAACTTTTTGAGCGACTTCACTTTCGTTTGCATCAATAGCGGACCGTAAAAGAGTGTTGTACGATACGATATTGGCATTGATGCCATTTTTTTGTGCCCAGTTCAAGAGACTAAGACTAGAGTCAAATAGTTTTTGATCAACCAAACCGTTGAGCATATTATTTACAACAAAAATATCGACATTCTCAAGGTCACTTTTGCGAATATTCTCAAATAGACTCAATGCGTCGTCGAATCGGCCATTGCGGTGCAACGACTCAATCCTGATACCATATGACTGGGCGTTTGGTTTCGTGCCTGCCTTGATCATTTTATCCCAAATTGCCAGCATTGTTTGCAAAGCATCTGCAGGAAGCATAGATACCGCTCTAAGCAGGGAGTTCCATGATAAAACAGTGGGTTTGATTCCAGCCTGAACCATTTGATTCCAAGTTGCCATGGCCCGGTCACTCTGTCTAGTTTCAGCAAATCTGCGAATGAACTCAGCCCAAACCGATTCAGGGATATCCTTTTGTTCCATAGCTTCATTAAAAAGTACTCTAACTTCTTCAAAAGTAGCATGGCGCAACATGTTGACGTAGTCTTCTGAACCGAAATCCTCACGATGAGAACGGAGGTATGCTAATCCATTTTTCAAGACCTTGAGGTCACTAGCAGGCAATTTAACATCACCAACAATAGCAGGAATCATCTTGAGAGGAACAATACTCGAAGCAGCAGCAGTATTGATGGGAATCTTTTCCTTCTCACAGGCCTTGAAATAACAAGCAAGGGCCAAAAGAGAGCAATCCAGATGGTTTCCTTTGGAAATAATATCAGATATGGGTTTACGGGTGCGTCTACCCAATGCCTCGAGATAAGAGACCCAGTATTCGACACCCTTTTCTGGTTCATTCAATTGCAGAGCGAGCCGTAGGAAGGAAACACAGGTGGAATAACGAACGACATCCAATTCAAATAGCCTTTTCTCAATCTTAAGCATCTGTTCTAAAGCACCAACACTTTTTTGCTCGCGGAAATGCGACAAAAGTGTAGCATGAGATTGCACCAATACTCCATGGGCGTTTTGGGGCTGAAGATCGGCTTTCTTGAGCTGGAAAAGAGATTGCTCAATACCCTTGAAATCTTTTGAGAGAGCAGCTGTCTCCAAAGAAGTCAAAGTGGACACTAACCTAGCTCTTGAGAGCACCCGACCAGTGCTTCGAACCAACATCGGGAATTTTCAGATGACAAAGCATGATCCGACTCATACAAATACTATGGGAACCCCTGTTTATTTTTTCTTCTTCTGGTTTCTGGCTTTGCTTTTGGATAGAGTGGATAGTAGCTTTAAAGTCAGATAAAATGCAAGTGTTTAGAGCATAATAAGAGTGGTGGGAATTGGGACGAGATCGTATGCTGTTAGCTCCTGGGTCACATGATGACAAAAGTGGGGAATAGTGTTTTGCATGTTGCTGCCCGGTAACGGTTCTGCAGGCACAGACGCGCGACCATTTCGGCTAGGAATGCATGCACGACGCATTGACCAACGCGGACTGAGGGTATGCACTCTGCATCGTAACCGCATGCTACTGCGGATGATGACCTCATCATGTGAACAAGTGGCAATCATTTGTTTACGCGGGGGCATATACTCCGAAATTTCGTGACGCTGCAGCAATGAAGATAGCGGAACCCAATACAAGGCAAATAACCATGCGAAAAAAAGGGGTGCATTTTGTAGCGATTTTAATCACTGCTCTATTCATGCCAAAAATAGCGCGGTCGAGAGAAAATTGCCGGCTGTATGTTGTGGCATCTGCGTTGGCATCGATCATGCATAGTGGGCTATTCAAGCGGTGGGGGAGGGGAGGCATTTTTCAACCACAAAGTATTCTGCGGTTTGTGCACGACCGGGCACCTGCTATAAACGCATTTAACTAGATAGGTACAGGGACAAATACCTTGACAGGTTATTAAGTTATGTGGTAAATCGTTATGGCGGATTGATATTTCTACAGGGGGCGGCCCTCGAGGCGAGGAAAATTTATAATCCGATCGGACGCTTAATTCTCTCAAAATTTGCGCATATGCGCGGATTCTTGGCGTCTATGATTTTTGCTCCGTAAAATTTGTCGGTGAATTATATTTAGCGACGAGATAATAACCCCATGTCTGTGTGCTCGGGGTTGACATGCATACTTTGGGGTGGCGGACAGGGACCCTCAGGATTAGGCGATCATATGATCGATTCAAGGCGTCCAAAACTCGATGAAGCGAGTCAGGATCTGCGGCCGCCGGTCAGAAAGGGGCAACACTGACCATGAAAAGTAGATAAAAAAATATACGGCAGCAGTAAATGACCCTGAAAAAAATGATCTTTGCTATATAGAATCATATATGTACATTTGGTTGTTGCTTGTGTCTACGCACATGCTCTAATAAATAAATGCAGGCAGCAGGCGTAATGCCCCTTATCCGGCCAGCTTGCCCAAGTGTTTCAGGTCGCACAGTATCGAGTGCAGATTTACATTCATTGGACAACGACTCGAGGCTCCAATAGTCAATATCGTGTGGGATGAGTAGCGCTTCATCTTGTCTAAATGCCTTGATCATGGCTGCTTCTCGACGAATGTAGGGAGCATATTTAGCATCGAGATCGATTCCCATGAGCACTTTTTCAGAAAAGTCGTTGAGTGATTCGACAGCTGCTCTGAAATCCAAAATGTTTGCATCGTGGTTTTGGAGCATCTGAATTCCACTTCTTTTCTCGCTAATTGAATTCCATTTCTCGGGCGTACCAATTTGCTTGGCCCATTCCCTCGGAGTCCAAAACTTGTTACTCAAAATCTCAAAGACCTTGTTGGTGTTGTCTTTATCGGTTTTGTAGGCACCGTAACGAGTTGCAGTTACGACCCCAATCCGGTGACCAATTTCGGTTAACCGCGTATCTGCATTATCCGATCTTACGGTGAACCTGAATTCGCTTCTTGAGGTAAACATACGGTATGGCTCTTTAACACCAGCAGTAACAAGATCATCGACTAAAACACCAATGTAGCCCATATCTCTAGTAATAACAAAGCTTTCGCCATCAGGCATTGCCGCATTAATACCCGCCAAGATACCTTGAGCAGCCGCTTCTTCATACCCCGTAGTGCCATTGATTTGACCTGCAAGAAACAATCCCTTCACATTTTTGGTTTCAAGGGTATGCTTGAGCTGTTGAGGATTGATAAAGTCATACTCTACGCCATAACCTGGCTGTAACATGGTTGAATTTTCGAGACCAGGAATTGTCTTGAGCATTGCCTCTTGGATATCTGCCGGCATTGAAACACTAATACCATTGGGGTACACCACATTTGAATCAAGCCCTTCAGGTTCAAGCCATACCTGGTGTTGTTTTTTGTCGCTAAATTTGATAATTTTCGATTCAATCGACGGACAATAACGAGGACCACTAACCGTCTCTCTGATATGAACGCTCAAGTGCAAGTTATCCCGCAAGATCTTATGGGTCTCTTCGGTGGTATTCGTCAAGAAATTCGACACTTGAGTATCAGCCAACGCAATCTTATCGTTTAGATAGCTAAATGGCACTGCTGGGTCTTCCGGGAGTTGCTCTCTCAACCCTTTAAAGCTGATTGTGTCTTTAGCAATTCGAGGAGGGGTACCAGTCTTTAACCTCCCAAGCTGGAACCCAAGCTCTGAAAATGTCTTGGAGAGTCCATAAGTGGCCTTTTCTCCAATGCGTCCACCGGGCGTGATTTCAAGTCCCAAATGAAGCTCAGCAGAAAGAAAGGTACCAGTAGTCACAACAACCCTCGAGCATCTCAATAATCTCTCAGATTCCAAAATTACGCCCACAACAGCGTTGTTATCAATAATGATATCCTTGACCGCGTCCAAACATAGCAGGAGGTTGGGGTAATTTTCTAGTTCTTTTTGCATCTCTCTTTGGTAGATTTTACGATCAATTTGCGCTCTGGGACCCCAAACAGCCGGTCCTTTGGAACGATTAAGCATTTGATAGCAGATTCCACTCTTGTCTACAATCCGTCCCGACACACCATCTAAAGCATCCACTTCACGTAGCAGCGTACCTTTTCCAATACCTCCAAAGCTTGGATTACAGCTGCAAACTCCAAGATTTGATTTCGAAGGGGTAACTAGCATTGTTTGTCTGCCCATTCGAGCGCTTGCAGCGGCTGCTTCCGTACCCGCATGCCCTCCACCGATAATAATGACATCGGGGGAATCCTGAGCACCTAAACGAAGTAAACTAGATCTAATTTCACTCGTAGCATATATTGATCTCTTGAAAACTCTTGAAAATGCCGAGATCATTGTTTCAAGATGAAATAATTTTTTTTTTCCAGTTCTCGAGAGTATGTGGCGTTGTGGCAAACAACTTAATTGCCTTTAAAGGAAATAATATGACCGCAAAGCCGCTCAATTCGGTCAAATAATACTAAGAGATTTTCGAAAATGCTTCAAATATATGATAGTTTTACATTAAATAAGATTTTTTTTTCTCGAAATCATGACAGGTAACGATCAAGTGATTCTCCAAGAACGTCCTCAATGACTGGTACTAGGCGACTACGCACCTCGCTTTCAACCTCCTCGTCCTCATCATCCAAAAGTTCGGCAATAAGTGGAACAAGCTGGGGCAGTCCAGTGACCCAGTCTTCACCAAGCTTGGCATAAAGTGCACTAAGCACACGGGTGGCCCAGATCTTGGTACTAGAACTATTGGAAGGTCCAATGAGTTTGCCAAGACCATCATTAATTTCTTTGCGATGTTCTTGAGAAGAAGATGCTTCAGCCAATGCAACAAGTGCCTTAACAAGGAGATTACCATGGATAACTTCGGGAGTTGTCAATTGTGTAAGAAGAACATCCTTGATCTTAACAAAGCGGTTGGGCGACTGCCAGAAATCGTCATTGTCACTGCTGAATGATAATACAAGAGATTGATAGTACAGCTTGGTCAAAGTATGGCTTAGATTGAAGCTGTCATCAGGATTCTCCAGGCATGTGCAAACATGATCGAGGATATAGCCGTAATAGTTTGTGACAATAGACTTGAGTTGACCAAGCAACTTGACAACAAATTTCATGAACACAGTATGGCGAAGGGATGCAGCCATAACGGTATTCTCACCTTCAAACGACCATCTAACCATGCGCAAGAACTGGGGACGGAATACCTTATCATTGAGCTTGAGAACAACCTGAACAGTGGTAGAAACCATGACTGATTCCATATGGTTAACCTCGTTAAGACTAAACCGCTGTTTGGACCGAATGGTGTAGCATTTAAGAAGCATGCCAATAAGCTGAGATGCTCTAGTGCCGACCAGTTTCTTGGGGGTCTCGGCAATAATCAAGTCCAAATTGCGGAAGAACATTTCCATAGACTGGACACTATGTGATGCATAGTCCCAAGTCGACACATATGCATTAAGAACTGTTTGAGGGTCGATTTTGTCACCAATAAGGTTAAGCAACTTCTCACGAGGTTCAATCTCGATATTAGAAGCAAAGATCAGCTCCAAGACAGTAGGTGTTATAGAGTTCATAAATGTAGGAATGCGAATAATAAACCCATGGACAAGGGCAAACGTGGCATACTGGAGTGTCTTGCCATTTTCAACGTCTTGAGCGTCCGACGCACTGAGGGTTTGTTGACACTTGTTAAAGAGAACGGGCAAAATTTTGGGAAAGTATCCAATAATTCTAGCACCAAGGTTACGTGCCAAGCTGCTGATACAGTTAACAGCACTGATCTGAATATTGGCATCGTCAGACAATAACCCATCTGAGCCGCACAAGGTACCAAGAATCTCCAATTGAATCTCAGGTGAGAACGATGGGAATTTGAATACAATGCTATCAATGGCATCAATGACTTCATTCTTGAGCACACTTCCGTCTTTGTGCAGGTTAGAACGAAGGGAAAGAACAGCCTGGAGAGCAGCTTCTTTATCCTTAGAATCAAGTTCAAATTTGCGCTCGACAAGTTGAAGAACCTTGATCTTGATTTCAGGAACCTCTTGGTTTGCCAACTCAGTCAAAACAGACACAAATCTCTGAATAGGCAAGAGCTCAAGACACTTGGACAAAACTTCATAAGTTGGGGAGGTGTTATCTTTACCAGTAGCCCGCAATAGTAACTCAATCAAGTTGGAACAAATCTGGATGTTGTCGTCAGAGAGTGTGCCTTGGCCATTAATTTGCACATACAATGGTTGAGTACCAGAAATATTGCTATCGTTACCAAAGGTCTTGGCCAAAAATTCATAGAGATAATAGATAAATTCGTTGGCAGCCATATCGGTTTTAAGCAGACAAGTAGTATCCTCAAGATCCAATCCAGCCACAAATGCAAGGTATCCTTGAATAGCAGTAAGTTGATCGTCGATGGAAAACGAACGCAGGAATGGGGTTGCAAAATGGACCAATGCCTTGGCATCAACAGTTCTCTTGCGAGACTGGGTCTCAGCATACTTTTGTCCCAAAAGAAGTAGTAGCTTGTGCAAACTATCGCTTGGACCCAAGGTCTTAACCAAAGCACCAAATAGTTTATTGCGGCGATGGCGAGGGATATGAGGGAAGGCAGCAACAAAACTACGAAGTGCGATCTCAATCTCTTCAACCTTGTCTCCATTTTGAACGAGCGCAGGGATAACCTTGGAAATAGTTTGCTGGATAACAAACGCACTGTAGTCATTATCAAGACGCACGGTATTTGCACCCATAAACGTGAAGATTGGCATTACGCTGTGGAAAACTAAATCAGGGCAGAAAGGCGCAAGAGACGCAATGAGCAGCAAGAACTTATTTTGGTTCTGAGGGTTTGATGATGTACGCACACAGTTGACAAGAACATCAACGCGGATAGAAGTCAAAGTATCTTTAGAGAACTTTTGGCTCTTGATCTTGTCCAACAATGAGATGAGACAATCGGCCACGAGGCCCTGAGTGTATAAAACAGGGATTTTAGAGTTGGTATACGTTACCAGCTCATTAAGAATGTCAAACAAAAGACCAAATACCTTTGTAGGTGCGACAAGACTATCAACCTTTTCATGAAGAAGCTCCAGAGTAAGGGTGACTTTGCGAAGATGGCCCTCAATCTGATCGCTGGGTTTGGTTGAGGGTTGAGTACTGGAACTTCTACGACGACGGCGCTTAGTATCAACAGCTTCGCTCTTGTTGGACTTGTATTGTTCCAAGACATCAGCAAAGTTCTCACCAGATAGGGGGAGTTCATAAAGAGTATTACTGGGGTCAAACTCTAACGAGCTATCGACGGAAATATCAAGTAACTTGTTGAGCAAGACATTTTGGTTGTCTTCTTTCAGAGTTGGCCAGATAGCAATAATACGGTGAGCTGCGGCAAGAGCAAGCTCCTCAGGTCCACCAAGTGCATGCTGTAAAAACTGGATACCTGTCTTGTCATTAGAGTGAATGACATCGCAGAGTAATTTATCAAGAGAGTACAAGGGCATACGGAACTCGGTACAATACTTCTCCAACTCAGGGCGAGAAGCGAGCCACTGATCCATGAGTGGCTGTAACTCCTTGACGACTCCCTTGTGGCCACCAAGGCTCGCGAGCAAACAAGCAAGAACATTAGGAAGCTTGACCGCGAGTGCGTGTCCAATCAAAAATTCGATCCAAGAAGATTTACCAACGCTTCCACCAATTTTAGCCACATGCTTAAAGTCAAGAATACACTCCTCCGCGTTGTTGTTAAAATGCTTGAATGCCGCCTTGAGATCACCACGACTGAGGGGCTTGATCTTTGTAGATTGGCCATAGAGGTACTGAGCACCCCAGGCCTTTCCTTTACCAGCGTTTTCGAGAGTCTTGAGCACATCAATGGCAGCGCGGCGAATACGAGCAGCACGCTCACTGAGCATACATAATAAGCTTGGAATCAGCATCTGGAAATCCTCGTCAGAACTTTTAATGTATTCGCAGAGAATACTAAGTGCTTTGAGTCTTGAGATAACGGGAAATGGTGAAACAGCAAAAGCAGTCAGGAATGAAGGTAATGAGGAAGGCTCCATCTTGACGAGATCAACAAGCTCGTTGTTACGGATTGAAGGGCACGCAGAGGCTTTCAACCATAGTTTAAACCGTGAATATTCATTATTGTAGACAGCAATATCAAGAAATGACTTGGCAGTAGATGCCTCAAGCTTCTCACTGGCATCTTCAATGGAGGCACGATCTTCAGGCTGTTGGGAAGCTACATCTGATTCAGTTGTTGTCGGCTCTAGCTCTGCAGCACTAGTTTCGACCAACGTTAAGGAAGTCTGAATAGCCATTTCCACTTTATCAATGGTCAAATTGTTCTCAGCAAGCGCTTTGTTGAACAAAACGGGGTGATTGTGAAGCATCCATTCCACGAGTTCAACCGGTTGTTGATCAGCGAGTCTCAAGAGAATGCCCTTAAATAAAGTGTAGAGCTGGGCTTCATTGAGCTTGACGTTGTCAACGACTTGTTTGATTTTTGCAATTTGTGAAGGAGCGTACTTGAGGATCGATGCAGAATAGCGGATAGCAAAGGGCCCGACACTATGGGCTTTTGCCAAATTGACGATTTCTTGGCCAACATTAGGAATAGATGCAATTTTAGTCCACTCATTCTCACTAAATGGCTCGGAGCGAACGTCACTGTAGCGGACAATTTGAGAGATGCATGCAAGGCCCTGAATGCGAGATGTGTTTGACCATGTTTGAGTAATAGTAGCAATAATTGCATCACTTATGCTCTGGTCAAGGGCGAATTGTGAGCACAAAACAACAAAGATCATGTATGAGGCGATTTGAACATTGGGCAAAGCGGTTTTGACGATCAAGTTTGATAATACCGGCAAAATAATATCTAAAACAGAAGCATCGTTCTTTTCTTTATAGGCCATTATTACCCATACAGTAACGCTAGACCAGAAAACGGTCAATCCATTGTATTCGTATCCTTTAGAAATGGCAGACTCGATGTGGCTATTGACGAGCTGGAATAGGATCTTGTCGCTACTCAAAATACGAACAAGAGTATTTCTACTAGGGCTTTGCGTGTGCTGTTTGCATGTCAATAGAAATTTAAACATGGGGGGATACGATTGCACGGGGATTACGTCGAGCACTCGGAGAAACTCTGGGGTATTGTAGGCGGCCAGAGTGGACAGGAGCAAATCCTCAGCGTTTAAAATGTGGACCTGAAATCTACGAACGAGCCATTCTAAACAATAAAGTGCCGGGGTCAAATGCAAATGAGAAGCGTTTAGCATGAAAAATTGTTGAATGGTATAGTTGAGGCCATCAACGTGTTCGGCCGCTTGTACTTGACGATCGAATCGAATTGAAGTTTCCGAGAATAAAGATTTCGAGAACTTTGTATAACGAGGATCAATAAGTTCCATCTCGCGAAACTTGTCGATGCAACTATAATAAATTGTCTCAAAGTCTTGCTGAGCAGCTTCCTTTGGCTCAAAGATTAACGAAACCGAATGGACTTTCTTTCTTTTTGATTTATCGAGAATCGTGGCATTGGAATTAGTTTTAATGCCCGCAAGCTGAGCAGCCAAACTCGACATGAAATGAAATTTGATTTTTCACACAAAAAAAATTAGTTAAGCCAGGGTCACGTGGTGCGTCAATTCGATCTGTCGCTCGCAAACAGAGCTAAAAGTTTAGGAGTGGGGGAAAAGAAAAAAAAACTCAGGAAAACTATTAATTATTTATCCGATTAAGTACTTGGAAATCTAATTCCAGTAATGCAACTTCTATATCCCCTACTAGAATTTCAGTGTCAAGTTCTACCTGTAGATAGAGTCTGTGCAAGTTATCAACGACTTTGTTGGTATATTGAGCCAATGGCGAGGAAGAAGATGATTGACTAGTAAAAGAATGACCCCTATGATTTGGAGCGATGATGGCAAACAATTCATTGGTATAATCATCAATTGATGTTCCAGCAGTAGCATAAAGCGAGTAGAGGTCTCGAATGCTATGAAGGCAGTGGCTCTGAATAAAAGTGCGAATACTAACTTTTTTAGACGATGGACCCTGCGCATTTTCTTGGGTTTCATCTTCAGCGTCACTATTTCCGTATTGATTCCAATAATCACTGAGATCCGAATCGTCATTATGCTGGCCATGAGCCGATGTCTCAACATGTTTTGTACTGAGATGATCCCAACTAGTAAACCCCTTTACTTCTAGTCGATTCAACATGTTGTGAACGCCCACTGCGGCTAAAATACACCAGCTATTTTGATCATAAACCATAATTACTCCGCAATCATTGCCGTTGGTGACGACGCAGTAGGCAGTGTCTGGATCAGGGCAGAAAAAAAGTGGTTTAAAACTAAGAGAAGACCCATCTTCCATCAATCTAAATTCATGAAAAACCGGTGATTCGCCAAATAATCCTAATTTATCATGCTCCCAGCACATACACTCGTTAAGCGTCTCAGTATCCCAAGATCGCATTGATGGCAATAATAACTGTCGTTCATCTTCACTAAGAGGGTATCTCTCAGTAACTTTAACTCCAATAAGAGCACACCCCTGAAGATTTGTAGTGCTCGGTGGTTCCATCAGTCAGCCGTTTACTCGTTAGAGTTTCTCTACGCTTAGATGTTGGGAACAAGTCCCCGAGCCTATATGCAAGCGATGCATGCAAGTGTGGGGGTGGAGTGGCAGGTAGTTGCTTTCGCCGTGACAAACCCACTACTTAACTTGTTGAGTGATTGTCACTGATTGTTATCGATTTTTGTTTACATAAATGCCGATTGAACAAAGCATTAAGCAAGCTATTCTCAAAGCTGATTCGTGGCTCGAGCCATTTGTGCCCGACATTGAACGGCGAGTCGCTATAGCCAATGATTGGGAGAAACGTCTCAACAAAAGTGACGGCAGTTTATTCAATTTTGCAAAGGGATTTGAATACTACGGTTTCAATAAGCTCGATGATGGGCAAATCATTTATCGTGAGTGGGCTCCAAACGCTAAAGCGGCTCATCTCATGGGGGATTTTAACCACTGGAACCGGGATTCTCATCCCATGACCGTCGATGATTACGGAGTTTGGTCGTTAATTCTACCCAAGGGGGGAATTGACCACAATACAAAGGTCAAACTTGTCCTGACCTTACCCCACGGTGAACGGGTTGAGAGGGTCCCTGCCTGGGCTACAAGAGTAGTCCAAGAAGCTAAAGTTAGCCCCGTATATGATGCTGTTTATTGGGACCCGCCACAAAGATATCAGTTCAAGAATCCCAGACCCTCGGCCGATTTGACTCAGGGTGGTATTAAGGTATACGAAGCTCATATAGGTATTTCTACCCCAGAGCCCAAGATCGGTAGCTACACAGAATTCCGCAAAAATGTATTGCCACTTATTGCTAAGCTTGGCTACAATACTCTCCAATTGATGGCCATTATGGAGCATGCCTACTATGGATCGTTTGGTTATCAGATTACATCTTTTTTCGCCATTAGTTCTCGCTTTGGTACTCCTGAGGAACTCAAACAACTTATCGATGATGCTCATGGGCTCGGAATCACTGTATTACTCGATGTAGTCCACTCTCATGCCTCCAAAAATGTCCTGGACGGCCTCAATAACTTTGATGGAACAGACTATCAGTACTTTCACTCGGGTGGAAAGGGTAACCACGATCAATGGGATTCGAGGCTTTTTAACTACGGCAAGCACGAAGTTCTGCGCTTCCTTCTCAGCAACCTTAGGTTTTACCTAGAAGTCTACCAATTCGATGGCTTCCGCTTTGATGGTGTTACATCAATGCTATACAATCATCATGGTATTGGTGCTGGATTCTCGGGTGGCTACCACGAGTATTTCGGCCCCGCAGTCGATGATCAAGCGGTCAATTATTTAATGCTCGCAAATCGCCTTATCAAGGGGCTGAACCAAAAGTTTATTACTATTGCTGAAGATGTGAGTGGTATGCCCACCCTTGGCCTTCCTACTCAAGTAGGCGGAATTGGTTTTGATTATCGTCTTGCTATGGCCATTCCTGATATGTGGATCAAGACTCTTAAAGAGCAGTCCGATGATGAGTGGGATATGGGCCATATTGTCTATATCTTGACTAACCGCCGGCATGGTGAACGCACTATTGCCTATTGTGAATCGCACGATCAGGCATTGGTTGGTGACAAGACTTTGGCGTTTTGGCTTATGGACAAGCTCATGTACACTCACATGTCTGTTTTAAGTGAGCCAACCATGGAAGTTAGCAGAGGTGTTGCACTACACAAGATGATCCGTCTCCTTACCCATGCATTGGGTGGTGAGGGCTACCTTAACTTTGAAGGAAATGAGTTTGGCCACCCCGAATGGCTGGATTTCCCTCGAGTTGGTAACAATGAGAGTTACCACTATGCTCGCCGCCAGTTCAACCTTGTTACTGATGAGCTTCTGTTGTATCAGTACCTTTGGGCATTTGATGCTGCTCTCCAACACACAGAGTCAAAGTTCCACTGGTTGGCTGCTCCTCAAGCCTACGTCTCTTTGAAGAATGATGGCGATAAGATGATTGCATTTGAACGTGCAGGAGTCTTGTTTATATTTAACTTCCACCCATCCAAGTCGTTTACGGATTACAAGATTGGTGTAAATGAACCGGGTACTTACCGGGTCGCTTTGAACACTGATTCTCCAGACTTTAGAGGATGGGGTTCTATTGACGAGTCTACAGAGTACACTACTAGCCCTGGTGAATGGAATGGCCGTAAGCATTCGTTGATGGTCTACATTCCCAGCCGTACAGCCATTGCATTGGCTATTGTTGGCTCCAATGCCGTCCAAACAACAATAACATGAGCTGTAATCCCAAGTTAAATCATCTATTAAACATAAGTTAAACCATCGAACGACAAAGACTACAGCTAAAAATATCAGTATATACTAAATGTTGCACCCTACATGCCTTATATATCTAGGTTGCCTTTTTCGGAGGTGGTGCAACCGCATCACCAGCGGCTTTTCTTGATTTGCCGTCTCTTTCTCGTGAAATTTGCTGTTGCTCTGTGAAATAATCACCCAGCACATTTTTTTCGCCACCGACTTTACTCTGATGATGCTTCTTGCGTGCGGGAGGTGGTGCGGCCGCTTGTGAACTGGAAGCAGTTGGAACAGGAGGGGCGCTATTGACCGGTTCAAACTCTTCTTCATAGAGAGTAGACCCTGGGGCAAGCAGACCATCGCTAACTTGCGTCGGTAAACGATGTAATAAACCATAACCGATCGAGCAGCCCATGGAGGCGTTGCCATAGGCATCGGTTCTGGGAACAATCTCTACTGGACGAATAACCCCATAATCGTGGTTGTATACGTACAAAATCAAATTAGTGCCGAGATGAGCAGCATTGGCGACGGCCTTGCCGAGCATATGTTCACCACCGCCTTCAAGAACACCGTCTTGAGCACCGACAATATAATCAGAATGGCTCAACAGTCCTGCTTGAGCAGCTGGAGTGCCAGGAGTAACATTGAGAACATGCCATACGTGTCCTGCACAGTCTGTAGAGGTCCATCTTACAGTAATTCCAAGGCCAAAGCTTTCAGAGGTAGGAGCCGGCTCTACTGATACAGTGCGATAGGTGCCACCTTTAGCCGACCAAATAGTTAAACGACGCGCTGATCCAAGAAGATTATAAAAAGTCTCCATTGGAGCAGCCAGTTCTGGGCCATGGAACTCGCATTCAAGCGGTTGATCATCTACGGCAACAATGTAGTCGAATAGCGGCTCGAGACCAGCTTTGGCGCACTGTGACGAGGGATCAACATGAAGTACACGAAAGCCATACTCTTGACGAGGTTCTTGTGTGGTATCAGGAGCAATCAAGTCCTGAGCTTTGTCTACAAACTGGCGGATCCTCCACATAATATGTGTAAGCTTTTGACAGCGATCTGGTCAAGACAAGGCCGTTTTAGCAGGTATATTTGTTTGTAGTATTGTTAACTTTACGCGGTAGAGATAGCTTAGCCTTAAAATATAGCCATTTTAGTAGAATAAGTGCGGTTATTGTTTGAACACGAGGTGCAACTACCTCGGCGTGATTTATGGATATTATTGAATACACCGCAGATATATGGAGTAGTTTAAAATAAATTTGTCGATAGAATACTCTCGAAACCTCCTTTTTCGCCGTAAAGGCGGGCTTAAAGCCGCTCAATTTAGTGACGCATTCATTTATATGCATGTTGCGTAGTGTACATATACTATTTCCAATTGCGTTTAGCGCAAAGAGAGTGAAAAAGTCAATCAAACAGGACAAATCAGTAAAAAATCCTGCTGTTGGTAGTATAACAGTAATAGTACTATAGACCAATTCAACATATGTTTAGGATAGCCAGGCTAGTTTGTCTACTGACTTTCTGCGACGGCAAACTAAAACTAAAAATACAGCCGACACGCCAAAAATACAACCAATAACAATCAGTTCGTTTGAAGCTATCCATGGGAAAGGACGTTTAGAGCTTTGCATCAGCTCTTGCTCCACAAACTGATGCTGAGCAAACACAAGTACATCTACCTGACGTGGCATTTTCTTGTCCTCAAGTAGATGGAGACTAGCACTTTACATGAGTGCCAGCAATTGTTTTACATGTCAACTCAATTATATTATGCTGCATATGCATGCAGTTACCTGCCTTGCATAAATGGAGTGTAGCGTTCTACAGTAGTTTGCCTTTCTTTAGCTACGGCCTTTATGTAAGATTTATTGGACCCCACTCGCTCATTTAAAGTCAATGCGACATATTATGCTAAACATAGTGGCGCACGTGCAATGACAAGACGCACGCTATACTTTACCTGCAGCCATTAGCTTCTCGTAATTGGCTTTAATACGTTCCAAAATGTACCTTTTAGCCGTGATTGGTTCGTATTTCTTCTTTGGCCCTTCAATAGTAATTTCTTCATTTGCCTGGCAAAAAAAAGCAATGCTGTAGCGAGATCCAAGGTATTCATCTGCTCTGGGGCTTCTTACTCGGTGGAAATTTGATGGCAATTCATCGTCACTCCATCTCATGAGCATATCGCCGATATTACAAGTGATAGTATAGTCGCTTGGAGCGACACTGGTCCACTCTTGCTCTTCATACTCGCGACCAGGACACACCTGTAATCCGCCTTGACCATCTCTTTGGAATAACAGAGTCAAAACATCGAAATCGGTATGTGCACCAGCACGCCATACACTTGGGTTGACATCTTGCTTTGACATGGGGAGGTAATGGATTAAGCGCAGTGTTGACTGGTAGCCGTTGCTCGTAGGGTCATGAGCCACTGTGAAAAACTCCTTTTCGAACCCAAGCTTTTCAGCGAAGCAGCTCATTATCTGCATTCCTAATTGCCAACATTCTTTTTCAAATGCTTTACAATCCTGTTCAAAATTATCCAGTTCCTTGGCCCATTTAGCGGCCATTCTCGTAGTAGTAATTTGATAGCTTTCTTTTCTGTCGGTAGTACCTGTGCTAGGTCTAATCTGGCCTAAATACTCGTAGCCAGCATTGTTTTCGAGCTTGTATTGTTGTTTAGTCTCCAAAGGTAAATCAAAGAAAGCAGCTGATCGCTTAAACGCATCATCAATGTGCTGATTAGGAATTGAATGATTTTTCAACTGGAAAAACCCAATCTCGGTAGCAGCTGCCCAGAGTTGGTCCTTGATTTGTTCCCTGCGAGCATCAAAATCTGATAGGTCAATGATCCTAATTTCTCGTTGAACTTCTTGTCCTAACGATCCCATTCTACGTTCCTTAACCAACTCTTCCATATTTGATTTTTGTTGTTGTTCAAGTGGCCAATGCGTGGCCGGTGATTACATTTTTATAATCTCTAGGAAAGCAGTGATAAGCCGGCATGGATCATGCATAATCTCAATCTGTCTGCATATTTTTCGGAGATTTCCACCTCTACCAATGCCACTTAGCTATATGTTTATGTCGATATTTGACTAGTTGGGATCGGGCTAACGACAATCTCATAGTGCGGGGCTCCTTTTCTATTCTGGTGATCGTTTTGGCAGCATGAAACCACACAGCCCGCGATTCAGCCCGTCATGGTAACATAAAACGCACGGTAAATTGGATATATCTCAACTATTTTAGTCTATTAGACCTCTCTATGTAGCCAATACTCACTAGTATCGCTGCAACTACCGCATAGTCTCAATCCAAGTATATGGCTCATGCCCATTTGTTCGCCTAGGCAGCGACTTCGGTAGCAGCAGCAGTCATGTCTGAAGAACCATCATCAAAGTGGCTATAAGTAGCTCTGAATCTCTCGAGCAAGTGGTCCTGGGCACTAATTGCCGGATACTTGGGAGGGTGCTCACTATCTTGGCATGCAGGCAAGCATTCAATATTAGTTTCAGGACTGGGCTCCAAGAAAAAGGGAAATGAGTATCTTTCTACGTTGGGAGTAGCCAAAACTCTATGAGTAGTTGACTTGTAGCGGTCATTCGACCAGCGGGCCAACATGTCACCAATGTTAACAACAAAGGTGCCTTCAATAGGGGTGGCATCGACCCATTCGCCATTCGCACCAACAACTTGCAATCCTCCGACATTATCCTGATAAAGGAGAGTAATACATCCGTAGTCAGTGTGGGCACCTGCTGTGACACTAGGGTTGTCAACGGCAGGGTAGTGAAGGAGACGGAAAACACTCAGAGGGCGAGCAAACATATCCTCAAAATGGGTTCGCTCAACGCCCAAGTGTGGAGTCATAGCACGCAGAAGCGTCTTGCCTAATTCGACCATCGCCTGATAATGGTTCTCGAAAAAGTCCTCCCAACCGTCAATATCAGGGTGAACGTTACAGCCACGGAGGGGCAATCCAGCCAATAGTTCGGGATCATCACCAGGAAGGTTATAGCCCATATTGAATGTTTCCTTGTTATCAAATGGTTTACGAGCATCTAGTTGTTCCTTGGCAGCATCACCATAGCCCCGAGTGGTGTTTTGGCCCATGGCGATTTGTTCCTTCTGCTCCAAAGACTGGCCAAAAAACGTTTCAGAGTAGTTTCTGATTTTATCAATATGCTGTTTAGATATCGAGTGGTTTTTGATGTAGAAAAACCCGACTTGTCTGGCCGCTCTATCGATTTCGTCGCTCACTTTTTTGAAACCAGCTTCATCATCAGTGAATAGAGGCGAGACGTCAATTACTGGGATTACACTCATGTGCGTATATTTTTGCGTTCTTGGATTTGGTACAGAAGGCGGCTATAAGCCTAACATCACGTGATTCACGCTATCGTACGGTGATAGCAGGCGACTGTAAAAATATAGTTGCAGCGTAGGTTGAGACTTTTCTGCTGATGCATTGATTGGTTTTAGCAAATGAGAAAAGGAGATATAGACATAAGCGGCGGGATTCCCCTCAATTTTTATTCGAGACTGGCGATTTTGGATGCAAACAGGCGATATAAGGACCGTCGATCTAAACTAGAGATTGGGGATCTAAGGGGACTCTAGATCTGTAGGAACTAACGATTACGACTGAGGAATATCAATTGTAATTAGAGATTCCACTAGTTTGGCGCTCTAGATCGAGCAAATGCAATGATATTGTACTGGCCTTTATACGTTATTGAACAACCCAATCCGAGACCCAATGTTCCAACTATGGCCATATATGGTGTATAAATTAAGTACATAATCTGCCTCTATAAGAGCTTCCGCCAGTAATCCCCTCGTTCACTATGGAGCAGCGAGTAGTCGAGACTCGGCAATTTCAGTATAATTATCGAGACAAACACAATTCCAAACTTGCTCTCCCTGTCCCTAAAACCAGGTTGACCATTTTTTTAAGCGCTGCTTCGGTGTGAAACAAATACTCCCGGCTCCTCACTGTAAGACATATTTTGCACTGCTACTGCTCAACCCTGAGTGGTCTACAATTTAATAATCTCTACTTCTATAGCGTTGGGAATTGAGTTTTTCAGCCCCTGGGGGCTTGTTTTCCTCAATAATATCGCCAGTATAATCTTAATTTAGATCTCAAACATGCATTACAAATGATCGGCACTGTACTTCCGGATTGAGCACTAATGATGTCCAGTTTAGTGGGATTAGTGCTAGCAAGTGGGGCAGCAAAGGTGGGTTAGCTTGTGGAACGAAAACAACAGAGGGCAAAAAAATAGAGAAAAAAATTCGTAGCCGCTAAAGACAATTGGGGGAGGCACCAGCTTAAAGTTTCGCTCTTCAAGCCGCTATTGATACTGTTAAATACCCTAGAAGATACACGATTTGAGGCTACATCTCGGGACTTGTTTCATACCCCCCTGGCTCGTTTAGCCTATCTTTGCCGTTTTCAGATTTTCACAGCCTCCCCACAAAAAGCGGTGCTACTTTGCCCCACACCACTTGCTGCACGGCAATGAGATGCTGCTGTAGACAGCAGATTGACAGGCTGGTTGCTAGGCAGAGGTTTATGAGGCCGCACCATCATGGCCGCATTTGTGTGATCGTAGCGATATATTTAATTAAAAATCATTTTAATCTGGGTATTTGAAAATCACGCTTTATTCCGAAATGTAGGTATTTTGACGCATTCTCGTTTCGTCAGTGGTGGGGTGCGTAACCCCGTTGCAGTGACGATACATGTACCATGCAGGAGCTAATTATAACTGCAGATAAAAGAGTTAGCTCGTGAATTTCTCGACGGTAATGTCAAAATTAGGGACGCTAAACTAGTTTAAAATTAGTCCGTCTCTGCGGAATTACAAAATCATGCCGCAAAATGGGCAACGCCAAACTTGCGAAAAAATACCAGGCGGATAGTTCAGACTACAAATATAAATCTTTGTACAAAATCTTAGGATAATTATAGTCATTACACCCCCAATTGGCCAAATTTTTCAGACACTTCGGCCTGTTTGGGCCGTCAATTGCGGTTAGAAGCAGAATGTTTGTGAAGATCGCTGCATGATAAGCTGACTAAAAGACGCACAATGCAGATCCCCAGGTACCGGGGACTTGGCACATATAAGCGATTTTGGCCTAACAACCAAGAAAAAGTCGTTTGGGCTCGACTACAGCGCTCGGGACTATGTTCTCTCGCCATTTAATCTATAGTTGAAACACGAAAATTTTACGGTTTTATTTTTAGGTGCGCTGGGGGACTATTGCCGCATGTGGCATGGAATGCGCAATGCAATGCACCCCCGCATTTGCGCTGGGATATAAAAGTCTCATGAGCGCAGTCGAATCCACTACCAAATGATCTCTCCTGTTCTTTACGCTGCTCTTGCCCTCGTTTCCGCCCAAGACCTTGCCGGTGCCCTTAGCACTGTTGCCTCCGATGCCTCTGGCCTCGCCGACAACGTCAAGAGCTGGTCTTCTGGTGATGGCCTTTCTGGTGCCCTCGTCATCCAGCAAAACTACGACCCTTTGAGCTCTGCTGTTGATGCTCTTAAGAACGCTGTTGGAAGTGTCTCTGTTGACGACCTTACCAGCAACGAGTCTGGTATTAGCGACTTGGCTTCCTCTGTTTCTACCTTGCTCGGAAATTTGGTCGAGAAGGCCTCTGACTTTTCCGCTGTCGGTGCTGGTACCATTGTTACCGGTGATATCAATGGTTTGTCTCAGACTTCTGCCGATATTATCTCTTCTCTTGTTGCCGCTGCTGGTGACCAGATTCCTCAGGAGCTTGCTGATGCCGGTAACAGCCTTGGTGCCGCTTTCTCTAGCGCCATCTCTGCCTACAGCGGTAACGCTGTTGAGTTCCCCGACATTTCTGCTGGCTCTGGTGCCGCTTCGTCTGGCTCTGAGTCTTCTGCTGCCGAGACTTCTGCTGCCGAGTCCACTGGTGAGGAGTCTTCTGCCGCTGAGACCTCTGCCGCTGGCTCTGACGCTGCTGGATCCACTGCTGTTGTTGAGGAGACTGTCACTGAGACCACTTGCACTGCTGAGAGCTGCACTGGTGTCGCCTCTGCCAACGGTGCCGTTACCAACGGTGTCGTGCTCGGTGGTGTCGCTGCCGTCTTTGCCGCCCTTCTTTAAATGTATACCCCACCCTGTGTGTAGTGTAGTTTTATGATAAGTATTAATTTTAAGTGTAAAAAATGATTCCCTTTCGCGATGATGGCCAACTGGCGTCGTGTGCAGCTCGCATGCACGCCAGACGCACCCCCAGAGACGCACGCGGCCGGTTTGTCATGGATTTGTCAGCTGAAAAATATAAAGACCACGCAACCACCGTTTCTTTTTTTTTCCTTACAACATGTCCGACGAACAGACTTTTATCATGATCAAGCCCGACGGTGTCCAGCGTGGACTCGTCTCCTCCATCATTGGCCGCTTCGAGAAGCGTGGTTACACCCTCGTTGCCCTCAAGATGACCCAGCCCAGCCAGGAGCTTCTCGAGGAGCACTACGCTGATCTCAAGGCCAAGCCTTTCTTCCCCGGTCTCATGAAGTACATGACCTCTGGTCCTGTCGTCGCCACCGTCTGGGAGGGTAAGGACGTTGTCAAGACCGGCCGTACCATCCTCGGTGCCACCAACCCCTTGCAGTCCCAGCCCGGTACCATCCGTGGTGACTTTGCCATCGATGTTGGTCGCAACGTCTGCCACGGTTCCGACTCTGTTGAGTCTGCCAAGAAGGAGATCGCTCTTTGGTTCAAGACTGAGGAGGTCCACCGCTACAAGCCTGCCACCTTCAACTGGGTCTACGAATAAATTAATTAGTCAATTAGTTTGCTAGTGTAAATAAGCGGTTTTTGCCGAGCATATTTTTGTGCGGCTTGCAGTTTGCGTCCTCAGCTCCTCAGCTGATCGCACCGATACAAGACTGTTCCACGGTTAAAATGACTTTTACGTTTATTATTATTATAGTATGGAGGTCTCGCTACAAACCTCACTGCTTGTCGCTATATTGTCATTAGAATTGTCTTTATTTCACAACGTACCTTGCATCAATCCATTTGCGGGCCCGTTCGCCATAGAAATAAATCAACAGCGGTCCTGGAAGTCCCAACACTAGAATCAAAAACCCACAAATCGAGTTTGCCCACCCATACCCGAGCTTATTGTACATTGCTCGACCAAATAGTGGGAACGTACCTCCCAGGGTGGTACGGAACATCGCTGCCGCGGCAATAATTGAGCTCGCAAGACGAGTATTGAGAATAACTAGGTACGATTGGATTGCTTGGAATACAACAAAAAGACCCAGCCCAAATAAAAATACACCAACCTCGGGCATCAGCCACATGAGGTGGTACTCCGCACTCCAGCCATACCAGAAAAGGCCAATCGACATAAGTAATGTGCTCAGTGGCATATAAAACATAAACTCCTCGGGCCGCCATTTACCCTTGGCACGCATTTTCTTATTGTGCATGTCCATGAGTGGCGTAAACCCAAATACTCCAGCATTTAACCCTAGCAATAGCGATAGGTACATGAGGCCAGTGATACCTTGCGAAAACCCATAGTGGACCTCCCACAACGTGGGAAATGCAACAATCATCAAGTACATAAAGCCGTACACAAAGGCCATGTGGAGACCAAGCGCAAATACGATGGGGTGGGTGCACAAAAACATTATTGGCCGAATGAGTGCATTGCGGAGACTCACAAAGAATGGTGGCCTATCGACATCCCAGATTGTATGCAAGTTATCATTTCCCGTTTCTTTGCGGAGCCTCTTGGCCTTTCTACCCAAAATGACGGGAGCATAAGTCTCTTGGTAAAAAATGACACCAAACACCGCGACGGCACCAGTCATAATTGCCGCAATCCAAAACACCCAATGTCAATCGAGATATTCAACTACAAATCCCGAAATAATAGGGGCAATTGCTGGTCCACTACTGGGGGCGATCGATAACACTGCGAGGGGCCACATTCGATGCGATTCATCGTACATATCGGCGATAGTACCGGCGGCTACTGCCAAGGGAGCACCATTAAAAATGCCACCAATAAATCTAAAGCACAGCATGGCGGCACTGTTTGGAGCAACAGCGCATGCAATATCAAAAATACACCCCCATGCAGTGCTAAAATTCAGCACCCACCAGCGGCCAAATACCTCAGATAATGGAGCACAAACAAGAATAAATATTGACCAAGCAATCAGCATGATTGAAACCATCAATGCACCGACCGTGAGGTTGTGGTTATCATAGGCCTCAAGAATGTTACTGACTGCAGGACTCAAGATCGTTGATGTTACTGGGGGCAGAAATAGAAATAACGAAGCAACAAATGTCATGAAATGCTTCTTCTTTGTCGGCCAGTTGCGTGGGTTCTCCGGGTCATCATCGCCATCCCAGGTCACTAACTCGGGATCAATGTCTTCGTATTCATGGCCATCGTTGGGCACCCGGTCGACTCCATCTACTGTAGCGTGCGGAGCATCAATATATTGATCATCAAGTTGGCTGAGCAGAGTTTCTCTCGTCTTTGTTCTTCGTACAAGCACCTCGTCTGCCTCGAGTCCCTCGTTTACCGTAGAATATCTCGACTGGATCCTTTCAGGAAAGTGCGACTCTTCTGAACTAATCGACGCTTTTGACATGACAATTTGATAGCACTGTTTCTGCTGAACAAATTTCTCCTGGTGGCAAAGCTAAAGAATGCACTAACGATGTTATGCAGCTTCAATGTCCGAATCCGGGCTTGGTTAGAGTCATTGCGTGCTTACTGGGTTTGAGTGGGGTAAATGAGGTAATTTTTTCTTCTTTGGTAAAATCTGTCAACGCTGCGTAGACGGCCAGTTGATAGCGGTAAAATGGAGAATTTAGAATAGCTAGAATATTTGAGTCAATTATGGGTCATTTATCTAGCAATCAAAGGGAACATTTTTACAACTGATTTTCGTCTGCTCGTGATATCTGAAGATGATCCACCCTTACCCTTTGATGTACATGGGGCATCGAATTTGGAAATGTTTGAGCCATAAATGGGGCACTAAATCCACTAACACATATAAATAATGGTATAAACTGTATTTTTGAGTTAATTGGAATAAATAAAGGATCCCATAACTCGATACTAAGATCGTCACTGCCCGTACTATTAGTCTTGATACGCCCAAAAGGACGATTCCGTCCATAACCGTCATAGAGGCGTGCCGCAACTTCACTGTACTAGTTAAAATGGCTAAAAGAGTCATAATAAAATGCTACTATAAATAATAATATGTTCAAAAAATCAATTTATAATTTTCACACCTCAGAACTGGACGACGATGACGTACGTGACAGAGTAGCTGCGGAATCGCGAGCAGTTGGCACATCACTGTACTGGTTATTGCGGAGCCGCCAGCGGCGAATAATAAAGTTTGTCGCAAGTACAAGTTTGATTTGATAAAGCTCGACTTTAAGGTCAATAAATTCAGTAAGTTCCATTACTTTGGAAGGGTCCATGTCTTTGTAGAGGGGGAATTGCAGTAAGAGCGACTGGAACTTTATTTTCTCCTTGGTACCGCCCGTTTCCATGCTCTGCAGAGCTTGCTGACAGAAAAGCTCGTAAAGAGTTCGTTTTTGCCGGAACTTTTCAACTGGCATCACTGCGAGGTACCGATTAAGCGCTTCATAGTCAACATCATAACGGTTCACATACGATTTGCGCATTCCGCTGCGTTCAATAATTGTTTGTAGATTGTAGTCTGGGTCATCAGAGTAAATACCAATCTTGAAATATCCCGAAGAAGTGCGCAAAAAGTTATAGAAATCACTCACGAGGAGAGATCCTTTACTTTGAGGATCATACAACTGCCAATTCTTTTGAAACGTTAGCAGGTCATAATTGGTAATGGATATTTGTGTTCGGCGGTACAGGTACCAGAATGTATCGTAAATAACCGAAATGAAAAGGTTGGCAAATACGTACATGGAGATGATGTTCCAGGCAATAAACAGAATAGTAGCCGCCGGGCGTGAGCCACAATCAGACTCAAAAAACATACGACCAGCGGTACAATAAGGACTTCCAAGGGTATAATCCACGAGAATTTGATTCCAGCCTTCACCAGTACTCATTTTAAACAACAGAATCAATGCTTTTGGCACACTGCGAAAGTTCTGGCGAGGAGACCCCGACTCACCAAGCTTTGTGATACCAAACGTTTGATTGAAGGCAATTGCGAAGGTCAAAAACAAAATAAAATAGGTATTGAGAATCGTACCCACTTCTGTCCTATTAACAGAAGCAGTTCTGAACAACCGGCGCACAGGTGGGATCTTGGGAATCCAGAAGACTAGTGATAATAACGTCGCGGCACGTTGAAAACCAACACCGAATCCACCAACATTGTTGATAGTATACAGAGTAGAGGCGGCAAGAACATAGGTCACGATAAGGGCAAACAAGTTCCATCGGTCGCTAATAAACACACGCCATCTCAGAATCCATAGCTTGATGTTCATAAACGCAACATATACAAGCGCCAGCACTGCAACTACAATAAAATAGGCACGTTCCTGGCCAAAGCTCATAGTCTCATGGAAGACAAAGTAGATGAGCGTCATCGCTGCAATCAAGACACCCTCAAAAATATTAAAAGTACTCGTGGGGTTTGTAATTTCATCGAGCATTTTTTGGCGTAGTGTCCCGGGAGGGTACAGCGGTAGTTGCATCTTGGGCTTGAGCTCCCGCAGAGTTCTTTTCATATAATGCCAAGTTAGTTGCTCAGAGGTAAGAAAAGCCGTGACACGGGTTATGGAATAATTGCGAATAATCGTAGATAAAAACATTGTCATAATCAAGACAGTACCAATAAAGTTGTAAAGAATCGGGTAAAGGGCATAAAAGTTTTTATTGAATGCTACGTTTGCTGATAGCCCAACTCCTTGTATAGAGGTGACTGCATTCAAAACATCAACCCAACCCTCTAAACTGAGAACACCAAATTGTACAAGCATGGCTTGACCAAATGAATCATAATCGAAATATGGTTTCGTGACATACCGAGGTGACCAAACGTCCCAATTAAACGGTGTAGCTTGAAACTCATTGTAACACTGGGCCAGTTCGTTGATATCTCCATCGGCGCAATAACTGAGCTGGTCGTGGAAAATATTAAGGCCCCAGACACTGTAAGGAAACACAACTCCCAATCCAATAAATGCAGCAACAACAATACGACCAATACCAGAAAAAAACATTGCAGTGAATACTTGTTCAGACTCTGGACTTGTGGCAATGAGTCGCAACGCACGAAATGCCATAATTGCCCTGGAATACCGCGAGATGGGACCAGCCAGAATGTTATTGACAACGGTGCTGATCATGGACAAAAGCACAATGAAATCAATTATATTCCACGGACTGTAGGTGTAAGCATTGGGTGAGAAGTGGAAGCCATCAGCAATGACTTTGATCAGAAATTCAATCAAGAAAAGGATAGTAAAGATCAAATCGAGATATGTGATCCATGTCCAAGAGTAAACAGATAGCTCACGCGCTTGAGTATGCTGAATGTGGTAGATTGGCGTGTTGATACAGGAAACAACCACAACAGCGATACTGATATTTAACGTTATAAGCCAAAATGTACTCCAAACATAGTGGTTTGGCTCAACACCTGACACGCGTGAACCATGGTTTGAAGGCACAATGTGTTGACAGAATCGGCGGATTTTGCTATTTGAAGAGAAAATGTACAAGCTTCGTTCGTAATAAGGACTTTCTTGACTTCTTTCTAAATTCTGGGTCTCTACACGGGCATGCTCTGTAAACAAAGAATCGAGATAGTCCCGAGTATGATCGTTGCGCCTTGGCAGTGGAAGTTCCACGTCTTCATCGTTTGCATAGTCAGTTCTAGCAGTTTCAGCGCTTTCTGGTGAGCCCTCACGTACTTCACGTCGATCGTCAACAAATTCCGGGGCAGTATCGAATGTCACCTGCCTACCCACGTCCTCAGTGCTCTCAACGCTGCTGACGCTGCTTTTAGAGGCTGCTTCAGAGGAATTGCGGTGATGCTTTCTAACAATCTTAGCAGACCATTGAGCAAATCTGCTCGAGCGTTCCACTCTCTGGCGCATGCGAGCCTTGCGAGTGACGTGCCTTTGATAATTATGCTCACGATCAAACACTTCGAGCAGAGATCGCAAGACTTTGAGAAAGACTTGAACTGCAACTGTGTCTGACAAGTGGCTATAGAGAGTAGGGATTTTCTCATCTTCTTGTTTGATCTCTGCTTCATTTAGTTTTAGAAACTCCTCCAATAATTCCTTTTCGGCAACTTGACCAATTGCATTCAAGGGGTTTTCAATTCGCTGCTTGCGATTCAATTGCGGCCTACGACCAAGTAGTAGCTCCCGTAGCACACGAGTCAGGACTGGTCGCACTTCATTCCATCGTGAAGGATCACGAACGCGGCCAGCACGGCTTAAACTGCGCTTCACGAACCGACGAACCTGTTCCTGGCGTTTATTTGTCAATGATATGGCGAAGCCACCAGTCATGACGCTAATGAAAAGATTAACCACAATAAAATTCGAAAATGCAAGCCAGATACAAAACATTGCCGCACCAAAAGCCCGTGAAACTGTGCTCTGGGAATACTCGACCGCATAGTAGAGTACGTCAGTCCAGTTTTCAGTGGAGGATATTTGATACATGCCGAAAAAAGAGTTTGCCAGGTTGAAGAATGAGACATTAGCCGTGTCTCCAGATGAGGGATCAGTATATGGTAGTTGTCCAATGTACATGCGGCATGCAATCATTGAGGCCCCCCAGGTAATGAAAAAATAGAAGATAGTAAGCTTCCATAATTGCTCAAAGTTACCGAAAATCATCTTGAACATGCGCTCTGCTACGGGGAAAAGCATAACAAATCGATAAAATCTAATCAATTGGAAAAATGTGAGCCATGCGTACCGACCAGGGTGTGAATAGTAGATGTATATGGTACCAACGTTAATAAACCCCAGTACTAAATCAATGATATTGGGGACCCACTGAAAGAAGCGGCGCCATCGCGGAGTATATAGTGCTAAACGGAAAAATACTTCAGCAAGCAGTAAGAAGCTAAGGGCCTTTTCCCATGTGAATAAAAAGTGGTTAAGCGATCTATTCGCATCGTCTGGTGACCAGGCAGCTTGGAAACAAACATCGAGAAAAATCAACACCGCAAAAAGTGGGTACAAGCCAGTATAGAAGCGGCCCAATCTTGAATTGGAGACAGCCTTTGCAAAGTTGTCACCAGTGCGAAAGAATCGTTTGAACGAAGCCAGCTGTTTGAATTCTTTAGTCTTGGGTCGTGCTTCCCAAGCAATATCAAAGCTTGAAGAAAGCACGGATACGAGTAATGAAAGCATCCAGTAGTTGAGCACAACCACACCACCGATAAAATACAATGAGCTTGCTGCTTGTTCAGCCGCTATGATTGCATACATGATATCACTGTATGTATTGTTTGACATAACCACGAAGACGATTTCCAGGGCATTGAAAATATTGTCAAAACTGAGAGTGCCATCATACTCACTTTGACCTTCAATACAATAAGAATTTTGTGGGCAGGCATAGCCCTTGATTACCCCTGAACTCTCACCGAATTCAGTAATATAGGGCATGAGTTCATTGGTAACTGCATGCAGATAAGAACCACAGGACTGCGAGGTTGTGTAATTATCCGACTGACCCGTAGGATCTACCCACACGCAGTTACGACTAAGGGATCCACTAAACGATTGAAGACCAGCAACCGAGAATGCGACCATTGATAGAGCAATAAATATGAAAACATCAGAAAGCAAAGGGAATGCAATCTTAAGGGAGTGGAATATGACTTCAGTTCCATGCCAGACGCTGAGGAGCCAGAAAATTCTCAAATAACTGAGGCCATAAAACATCTGCCAAATCAGTGGTACATTGTCTACTGCTGCTGTGGCGGGCATACCAAGCCAGTAGCAAAATACTGAAAAAAACTCGACACGGTTCCAACTTTTACGGAAAAATGGCTGGTCGTATTGAAGCTCATCCTGAAGCTGTTGCTCACGATCCTTGGCCAAGACCTGCTCGACTTCTTCCATATCATCATGGATAGAGACTTGATCGATAACTTCAGCCGAGTCAAGCACCATTTTGCGCGTGACTCTAATTTTCTGTAAAACGGTTGATTTCACCGAGTCCCAAGTTATAACTTGGTAGGTGAATCCACCAAATGCGATAATGTGTGATATAACGTGAAATGTCCATAGAATATACAGCAACAGTATAGTCACATTCTGCCAACGGTGCAAAAATCCATGTCCTGATGGAATATTTTGACCTATAATTGTCTCATACTGGAGGATCGCGACTTGCAGTAAGGTAAGGGCGATGCGTGTGTAGTAGTACCAGCTATTTTGATGGAGCCAAAACAGGTTTTGGCGCAAATTATTATCACTGCCAAAATAAAAACAAGACCGTCCAAGTGGTCTGGGGCCCAATTGTGAAACGATTGATGAGCGCGTACTTATAGCGTAGTTATCTGGCGCATCGAATTGCAATGCGGTGCCTTGGAATGGAAACGATTGTGGTTTTCTGACCGGCTGGGGCGGCAATGGGCTATCATTTGCTACACTATGGCGAATAGGCGATGGGGTGCGTGTGCGATGGTGCAGAGTCGCTGACGATGGCGATGGCGGCCGTAGAACGAGGTTAGACGGTCGCGAATTCATACTCAATTGATCGAAATCAGCTGCTGATTCTAGTTCCAGATTAGGACGGCTCGAGTTGGGACTAGGTGCCGCCAACCAGTCACTGAGGACACTCTGATCAGCCGCTGAGTAGACCCCCAGAATACCATCAGTCTCGCTATGCTCGCTACCAGCGGAACTCATGGAATTGCGGGGATGAAGGTCCTCTAAAGGGATTTCCAAGTGCTGCATTTCAGCTCCCAGGGGATTTTCGAGGTACGTAGAAAGTAAAAAGTAGGCTGGGGCTAAGCAGGGCAGGCTGAGCTTTACTAAGAGGCAGCAGCTGCGGTGCGAGTTTGAGCCAAACCACAGGCGAAAGGAGGGGACAAGGCGGCAAATATCAAGCAGGTTTAGTTTAAATAAATATACTTTATTCGACTATAATCAATGTGTGCCCGCGAATTGGTGATCTTGCGGTAGTGATCGCCAATATCTAAGGGTCAACGTCATTATCGTATGTGAAGATCAGAGTGTGCATATGCGCATGTGGGCGTGCATCGTTTGTTTAAAATATTTTCACAAGGGAGATAGTTACTGATAAATAGATTCATTTATGCCTATGTATATACACACGTGTGCGGGTATACCTGCTTTCTATCGGGTTCATCTGCTTTGCCGATAACTCGCCTACATTTGTCTACTAGTTACTAGTGAAGCGCTTATGTCAGTTAGATGAGACTCGCTTTCACCACTTCGCTTACAACTTAAAGTTCCTCCCAACTCTAGGCATTTCAGCTTACTAGACCCTTTACTTATCAAGACCCTTTGAACTTACATAGACCTTTTTCTATTTTGCGTTTGAATGGAAGCCAACGCTGCGGCCTGGAACTCGCCGCCAGAGATCCCCGAGAACCTTGAGTCCTCGCTCCACAAAGTATCAGTATTTGTAAACAAATGCAGGGCTCTGAGCGCGTCCAACGCTGGTGATATCGAGCGCGATGCGCCAAAACTTAGGCTCGACAAGTACCTTAGTGAATTAACGGATGCGCTAGGTACAGCCGCACCAAAACTGTCAAAACCTTCAGATATAACTGCATTTTGTCGAGTTTTTGGTACTCTTCATCGCCAATTGGGCGCTCAATTCACTACAATAGCGTTGCCCAAGGTCCTCAAAGAAGTCGATGCTACTGGCAAACCACGCACCCTGGTGCGGTTCACTCTCGAGTTTTATTTTGCAGGAGTATTGCGTGAGCACGATGTGGCAAAGCGTGCCCTCCAACGGGCCCTGAATCCCGATAAAAGTGCCCCAAGTGCTACTGTCAAAATGCTCAAATCATTCAAATCAATAGATGAGTTTCGCCCCCAGCTTGAAAAATATATTTCAACGCTGGAAATATGGCTAGAACCCCAGTCCAAAGAGTCTGATCGCCTTCTGCTCAGTGAAGAGCTTGATAAGATCAACGAAGAACACAAGGAAATGCTCGATAATGTCGAGGCATATAAACAGGTTTGTGCAATGCTTGACAAAGTGCCTGCGGCGCAGTTTCGATCTCTCAGTACAGGCACTGATGGTACCAGTTCTGCATCGTCGCTAAGTACCACTCATTCCCCGGCCCCATCCACACCACCGCCGCCGTCATCAATATCTGGTTCTCGGTCGCAAGCTCACACCCCAACTCCTGGCACCCTCACCCCTTCTAATTGTACATCGCCTGCGGTATCTGCTCCGAAATGGTCGCTATACGAGCACCAGCTTAATACTATGAACAACCGCAAAAAAGTTCTTGCAGCTGCAGCAGCGTTGTCAAACGATTCATCAACGCAAAAAAAGACGATAAACCTGCTCCTCGACAGCCCTAAGGTGCACATGCTATATTGGTACGCATTATTTATTGCTCATGCCCCAGCCATCAAGGACAGGACAGTTCCTGAAGTGCTGAAACAGGCGCTCGAAAACCAGCTGTTTTTGAAATATGCTGCAGAGCTGGCGAAAACAGGAGTAATATCTGCAGATCAAGCCGTCGACATTCTTATCAAACTTACCCGCCCGTTCCAGCCTGAAGCGGTTTTTACCTTTAGCGAATCATGTGGCCAGTTCTTACTAGAGCGTACTCCCACTCGTGTCGCAGACTACCGTGACTATTTGCGCAAGCTTCCGGCAGCTACACCACAGGAACGACAACTCATTGAAGGTAGTGCTAGTTACCTTGCACCTTCGCAGCAGCAGGTATCATCCAAGGGTATTTCAGGCTCTGCCAATGTTGAGACCTTTGTCGAGCACTTATTGTGTCGCGATTTGGCAAAAAACACATACACTCCCATCCGTTCAATTTTGTTTAAACTTAAACGAACGGAACTTATCAATATGGTACCGCTATTTACTGACCGCTCCGATATCTCAGTCGATAACCTTGTGCTGTTGATTCAGCTTGTAGTGGAGCTCAGTGCAGCATGCCCCGCATTTGCATTCCGAGTGCTGGATCGCTCGACCAACAACTTTTTTGTGGGGCTCAGCAACGAGGACAATAATCGCCAGACGCTAGTGTTTGAGGCGATCTATCTGGCAAACCTGCAAGTTTATGGCCTTGTGACGCCAGCTTTAGTAAATATTGTAGTTGACTCGATTCTTGCCGTTGAATCGAGTGCGTTCCGGCTCAAGCTTGCGTGCATTTATGCGTCGTGTTGTGACTTTCATGAGTTTGATGTGACCAGTATCTCGGCAAAGCTCACACAGTACCGTAACCAAGTCGAGTGTGATCCCGACTTGGTGGCGATGCTTAATCGTACGTTTACGAAACTAGCATCTCATGAGCCTCCTCCTCCTCCATTGCATAATTCTGAGGGCGAAGAGGAGGACGAGGAGGACGAGAAGTTTGAGCAGCCTTCCTCTGACGAAGAGGAAATGGTGGAGTCACTTGGTGAAGAAGAAGGAGAAGAAGACGAGTATGATGATGATGATGATGAATTTGAAAAGGAGTTCGAAAAGCTTGCGACCGCACCAGGAGGATCAGCGTCAGTACCTACATCCACACCACCGGCTCCAAAAGCCACACCAGTCCCATTTAACTTGGCTGCGCTCCGAATAGCAAAAAGATGATTATTTGACTGCTATTGTTGTTGAATTTTGTCTCACGTTTTTTGTTCTTTAATTTATTAGTATAGCATGCTAACTGTAGATAAATCTAAATCCAATAAATAATTACACACGCGCCGGAGGTTGGTTACAGTTCAGAGTTGGCAGAAGCCAGAGATCTTCTAACTACTTCAGGCCGTTCCTCTGGTGTATCTGTCTCGATTTCGTTAACAGTCGCAACTACAACTGTAATATCATCCGGCTTACCACCAGGGAAAATGTATCCTTCTTGAAAGGAGCGCGTAGCAAACGGTGACGCATAGTTGACATCCAAAGATAAGTAATAAGCCTTTTGAACCAGCATATCTGCAACCTGGCGCGCAGCTTGCACCAACGGCGCCGGCTCATACTCACCACTAGCATCCGACCATGCGCCGGTCTCGAGCAATTTTGTCGTGACGGTAGTGAGTATTTTATTAATGTACATGTTGTCAAATAAGCCGTCTGTGCCAAAAATAACAACGTCTCCGTGTTGCAGGCTGAGTTCGTAGCTAACAGCATCGGCCGGGGTCGTGTCCATCCAGGGGGGCGCCTTGAGCTCGAGTTTGAACTTTTTGTATTGTGCCATACGATCTTTGACGAGTGCTATTGGTGGGATAGCTAATTGCTTTGGTACAAGGCCCACGACGTCTCGTTCCGATTGGTATACGATACCTCCTCGTCTTAAAACCAGGAACCCCGAGTCGCCGATGTTAAGAGTCCGCAGGCAGGCCGTATTTGCATCAAATACTCCAAAACAAGCAGTGGTTCCTCCTGCGAAATTATCTCCACAGTCATGTAGCGTATCGAACCCTTGCTGGAGCATTTGCATTGGATCGGGCACCTGAGTGGGCGATTCCTGGGCCTCAAAATTGTGAACAATGTCGGTGCAGAGGGCCTTTGCAAGTGCCCCAGCATCGAGATTATACTTTCTCCAGCCGCCAACCCCATCGCAAACCCCCAAAAGAGTCGTTCCTTGCGTGGGGCCCGGGGTAATCCAGGTGCTCTTCATGAACGCATCATCGCCGCTCTGGCGATTAAAATATGCAAGAGATCCTTTACGGCAATAGCTTACGGCTGGGGTTAGAGTGTACACCGATCTTATCGACCGAGAAACATATTGGCCCAGCGACCGCATCAGCAGCATGATGTCTATTTTTTTTTTGTCGAGATCGTGGCGTTTTGTCTTATCGGTGGGAGTCCGATAGAGCCAATAACTGTTGGAGTTCTGGTGCTCAAGGCACGATCTTATCGAATAAATAGGTTCTATGAAGGAGTACGATTTAACGACGTTCAATTGGTTTCTACTGGTCCTGTGGTCAACGACTAAACAGTACCACAAGGAATGCATGAATCGAGCAACGCCACAGACATGCATAATTAGTCGCCTGGAGTCGCCTGGCGAAATGATACTCTTGACCATTATTGCTGCGTTAACCCGATACAGTGGTTCCCAGTGACTTATTTTTATCGTAAGACCACCATTGCTTATCTTATAGGTCAGTTTGACCTCGAGTACCGGCGGAATCATAGGCATGCATCGACATGCTTAAGCGAGAAAATTCCACTCTTTGGAGAAAAAGTCGACAACCTTGGCATGAGCAGAAAATATCATGAATTCAGTACGTAAACCAGTTATAATAATAACATTATCCCCTAGTAAAAATAAGTTGTTGCCTTGTAAGCACCTTCTAGGCATCAGCATTGGGCGCCACGCAACGGCAACGGCCTGAGCCCCGCAAATTCGCGCTCGAAAGCGGCCCATACGCGCCTCATTTACAATCATTTCAACTATTAAAGTAATAAAATACATAATTAAACGACTCACAGAGCCGCTTTGACTGATTTCCGACCCCTCCTCCAAAGGGGCATATTAGTCGGTAGTAGACGCATTAGATTTACCCTTTTTGGTTTCTTTTGCTTGTGTCTCATACTTTTCCATAACGTCTCGCAGGAAATCAAACTGCTCCTCCTCCATAATCGCTTGGTAGAGGTGGGCAATGCTGACGCGTTTGACCTGTTTGGCCCGCGCCCGTTTGCTCGCCTCCTCGACGATCTGGATCATAAATAGTTCGAGCGCTTTGGCGACCGAAACAGGCGTCAGGCTCGACACTTTTCCAATGTCCTCGTCACTCTGCATGAGACGTTTGATGCGAGCAATAGGAAACTGGGTCTTTACTTCACGGTTTATCGGCAATGGTTCACCGGTGGGGGCTTTTTTCTTTTCGGCCATTATATTTTTTTTCTTTGAACTGGTTTTTTTGTGGCTCTTTTAAATACCCCCTGCCTATTGGGACACTGAATTACTATATACAAAAATTACAGGCCACAGGGTTAGGGCCTCGCCGCTGGATTTCGCAGGGTTGGGGTACCCAGACAGGAAGGCCCTCTGGGCCCTCTGGGCCATATGGTGCTGTGGGCGCTAGAGATGGTGGTGGTGCCCTGGAGCGCAGGAGTAGACATTATCTAGTAAATAAAAGAGACGCATTAGTGCCACCAAATCCAAAACTGTTTGACATTGCGGCGTCTATTGTTTGCTGCTGGGGCTCAGTGACGAAGTTGCCGTCAAATTCACACTGGCCGAGGTTTAGCGTGGGAGGCACCGTCTGAGTGTGGAGGGCCAGTACTGTGAACGCACTTTCTAAAGCACCTGCTGCACCGAGGAGATGGCCAGTGGCGCCCTTTGTCGAACTGATTGCCACCTGGTCGCCAAACACATCGGTGATTGCCCGGGCCTCAATCGCATCACCAACTTTGGTCGAGGTCGCATGCGCATTCACGTATCCCACATCGCTGGCGGCAAGGCCAGACGCACGCAGAGCCATTTCCATGCAATCGCGAGCACCACGGCCCTCGGGGTGCGGCGCAGTAATGTGGTGTGCGTCTCCCGACGCTCCATAACCAGCCACTGTAGCATACACCGTGGCACCTCGGTCGCGAGCGTGCTGCTCCTCTTCAAGAACAAGTACAGCCGAACCCTCGCCAATAACAAATCCATCACGACCGGCATCAAACGGCCGGCTTGCCTCTGATGGTGTCTCGTTGTAGGCCGTAGCTAACGACCGGGCCCTGGCAAACCCAGCAACTGCCAATGGGTGTACTGCCGCTTCAGTGGCACCTGCAACCATTACTTTGGCCATGCCGGCACGAATAAAGTTCGAGGCGTCGCCAATGGCATGCGCTCCGGCAGTGCACGCAGTGGACGTTGCATGGTTGGGGCCCCTAAACCCAGTGGCTATCGACACTTGTCCGGCGGCCATATTAGCCAGTAGCGAGGGAACATAAAGTGGGCTCACTTTGCGGTACCCCCCAGCTGCGTATGCGCTGGCATTGTCGTATGCCGCATCGAGCCCTCCTATACCAGAGCCAATAGCGATTCCGCTATCCTTGAGGTCTTGCTCGGCAACAGGGTGCCACCGAGCATCATCCAGTGCCATTTTAGTCGCAGCCATTGCATACTGGGCGAATAGTGGCGTGCGTTTGAGATTCTGTGCTGGGATAAAATTTGATGGGTCAAAGTCGGGCACTCGGCCACCCACAGTGCTGGGAAGATCTTTGAATGCTTCTCCAAGAGAAACAATTCCCGATTTTTTCTTCAGGATATTTTCAAATGCTTGTTTACCAAACCCAACAGGCGACACAATGCCGATTCCTGTGACCACTACTTTCATCTTTACTAAGTAGGAAGGTTCCTAGTAATGCCTATGGGGTTCTCCTAGTACATGTGATGGCACGGAGGCAGCGTTTACCCCAGTCCACAAATTCAAGATAATCATTGAAATTGATACTCTATGAAATGTTATATAAAGGTTTATTCACAGCCAAAAAGGCTGGAGAGCACAGTAGAGTACTCAATAGGGGAGCACTTTATTTCACGGGCCACATGGCAGCCTTAACAGGCCACATAGCGAGCTTAACAGGCCACATCATAGCAGAGATCATTTTAGTTTCGAGTTTGGGTAAAGAATGGTCGGATCTGTGCCCCCTTTTATAGCCGGTGAGTTAGGCTAGCTGCATGCATATGCACGATGCATACCCAACCATCGTAGACAGTGCATATCCACAGAAGCGATCAGGCAATGTCCATGCACCTATTTGAGGCAGGCCAGTGGCCACTCAAATGATATACATTAAGCAACAGGCTTGAATTTAGCTATGTAGTTATTTTGTGGTACAGTTTATTTTGATGCCTGAGCGCTAAAAAAGTTCCAATCCTGTATGGGGTCTTGGCTAAGAATCAGCCCTTGGAGGGTAATAGCACACTTTGAGTGGCCCAAGGAAGCGGTTAAAGTTATGTCCCAGTTTTAATACGTGTATAACAAGTATCGGCATTGCTGGTTTGGGCTAATATGGCTAGTTACACCAATTGTGCTACACTCGGGCCGCAATCTAGAGCCCCTGCAAAACCGAGTAGTTGCTCTCTAGATGCACTTCACCCGCACAGCGATACCGTTGGCCCTGAGATTGCTCCTCAGGGTTGAACCTATCGATGCGGCCCGATGCATGGATATGCGGGATTTGCCCTTATCCAGCGTGCCCATTAGCACCAAATGCACAGATTGTCCTACACAGCTGTTTGCAGATTATAATTGGACCGGTCTAGATGTTTTCTCACCCCCACAAGCGCCATTTTCAACATACCGGCCACTATTATTAACCTGCATGTTTATTGCATATCAAATTGGTGCCGTATGAACACGCATATACATGGCCGGTACGGTTGTGTAATTGTGCATACAGTGCCGATTAGCAGTTTATCGAAAAGCTGTTAGGTATGTGGAAATGGATTGTGATATATTTTATAGCCGTGGAGTATTGCAATAATAGTCCCAGTTGCCGAAGACGACCGAGCTTGGTCTAATTTGTGGCTTGCATATCTCGAGTGTTGATCTGCAATTGTGAAACCAGGGTGTGCATGGGATCGGTGGGGCGACGATCAAGCAGTTTGGACCAAAAACAATGTATGAAGCGATAAGCGTCAAATATTGGCCTTTGCTGCAAATGGCGTACTCGAAGCAGGCTATTTTTAGGCCCTGTCACAAAGTGGCTAAAAGTGGAGGGGGAGGTAGAACTTCTACGGCCTCACTCGCTGTATCACCTCACGTGCACCTCGAGCATACAGCACAAGTATCGAGAGCGATATTATTATGAAAAGGATAATAATTGCGCATTTATCTTGTTTATAGAAAGCCCTGTGGGAATCTAGCCGGGGGCTTTTGTAGCTCCTTTAACTCCAGAGGAACATTACAAACTTCTATGAGCTCTAACGCCGCTAAGCGCATTTAAACGAATAATTCAGCAAAAAAAGAAAAGAAAAAATGAATATTTCTGCCCTACGAGCTCCTCTCAATCATGTAATAAAGGCGCTCTAGGCAGCACATTAATGACAAAGCCAAAGTTCCTCCTCTGCCCCACAGAATCCCAAATGCCTACAAAATGCCTACAAATGCCTGGTCGCCTCTATAGGGGCTTTGCCTATGTCATGAAGCTTCCCGCGCTCGGGGATCACATGCGTGTGTCAGCACCCCGCATTTCGACGGTTCCCCATATTTTTCGCTTGATTTAATATCTCTTGTGCAACTAGGATAAAAAATACCTCCAATCGGCTAATAACGCACCGCCAGATTGTGCCCCAAATCACTAATGCAATCGACTTTTAGGGGCCCCCCACGCACCCCACACTTTCTACTGCTTATGCCATCCCACTCTAAACTGGCATCCTGGCGCTCTGAGGCGCTCGTACACATTGCCCGGGCGCTTTCGCTGGTTAAATTACAACGCAATGGCCGCGCTTTACAGTTTATGACCGAGCATCGTGGCCTGTTGTTGCTCATGGCCGTCATGACGACCCTGATTGCTCGCCAGGTGCGGCTGAGCCCCCAATCCCGCTCTGTCAGTGCTGATGGGCGCCCCTGGGCCACCTCTGATGCTGCTGGTCGCCGTGAGTTATGGGTTCCATATCGTGGGCGCCTACGACGAGTAACCATCTTCCCCACTCGGCAAACGACCTTTGACGCCCATCTGCGGCTGTTTAAGCCCACCATCAGTGCTACTTCCCCTAATAAAGCGACTTCACAATTCCTGAAGGAACTCTATGCTATTTGTGCCATCATTTTGCCTAGAGTCACTACAAAAGTGTCGGGGTTCTTGGCCCTCCAAATGCTGCTACTCGGCCTTCGTACTTACTTGTCGCTTATCGTTGCACGTCTCGATGGCCGTATTATTAGAGCAATGGTCAGCGCTCATGGCCGCGATTTTATCAAGGGAATTATCCAGTGGCTGATGCTCGCAGTGCCCGCATCCTATACAAACGCCATGATATCATACCTCAATGGTAAAATAGCGCTCGAATTCCGCACAAAACTTATCCGCTACATTCATGATTTATATGTCAGCCCTGGAAAAGAGTACTATAAGCTTACGAATATTGATGGCCAGATCGTTGGAGCAGACCACTACATCACGAGCGATGTGACGCGATTCTGCAATGCTGCCGCCGCTTTGTACTCGAACTTGGGTAAACCAATCGTAGACATTGGTTTCTTTTGCTACCAGCTATCAGAGAATCTGGGGCCTGCCGCGTTCTTGGGGATCCTTGTCAACTATGGCATCACTGCATCGTTTCTCAAGAGCGTAGCTCCACCATTTGGCAAGCTTGCTGCTTTGGAAACTACTTATGAAGGTGAGTACCGAAATGCACATGCCCGCATTATCACAAATGCTGAAGAAATTGCATTCTACGATGGTGCAAGCATCGAGCGCAAGTCGCTGCAAAGATCGTTCCTTAAAATCTATCAGCATACTACCCGCCTGCTCCGCGTACGTGCCTGGTACTGGATCGTCGAGGATATGGTTCTCAAGTATTCTTGGAGTGCATCAGGGTTCTTGTTTGCCTCGATCCCCGTGTTCTTACCGACATGGACTCGCCATGGGTCAAGCGAATTACACGGCGACAAGTCGAACCGTGAGCGCTCCCGCATGGGTGAGTTTATCACCAACAAGCGACTCATGTTGTCGCTAAGTGACGCTGGAGGCCGCCTTATGTACTCTATCAAGGACCTTGCCGAGCTCGCGGGATACACCCAGCGCGTCTACGACCTCATCACTGCTCTTCACCGCATTCGTCTCGATGCCTACACACTTGAAGATGGCCCAGAGTATAGTCTTGCCGATGTCAGAGGTACCGTCCAACAGAACTTTGATGGGTTCAGACTCGAAGATACCCCCGTTGTAGTACCGGGGCTAGGCTACGACATGTCTCCCGGTGAGCCGCTCCTTGATCCCATTACATTTCGCATTAATGAAGGCGAGCATCTGCTTATCACAGGACCTAATGGCGTAGGCAAGACCTCAATTGCCCGCATGGCCGCCGGACTGTGGCCCACATTCAGAGGACTGCTGAGCGAACCGGCTGATGGTGATATCACGTTCTTGCCCCAGCGGCCATACTTTCGCATTGGTACGCTACGTGACCAGGTCATTTATCCCGACACTCACGCCCAGATGCTCGAAAAAGGAATCACTGATGACGACTTGCTCAATATTTTGACTCAAGTAAAGCTCGACTATATTCCTGACCGCGAAGGTGGCTGGGACGAGGCCAAAGAATGGAAAGATGTTTTGAGTGGTGGAGAGAAACAACGGGTGCTATTTGCTCGTATTTTGTATGCCAAACCTAAATTTGCCGTCATTGATGAAGGCACTGCTGCTGTTTCGCAAGACGTTGAGGGCCAAATGTACGAAGTGTGCAAGAGCGCTGGAGTAACGCTTATTACAATCTCACACCGTATCTCACTACTCAAATATCACAGTTGCTTGTTACAGGTTGGTCTTGGTGATGACGGATCGAAATGGCAGTTCCAACGTACTGATACTCACGAGGGCAAAACTTCTGTTCAAGAAGAGATTGCTACGCTCAAAAAAACTCTGGCAGAGATCCCAGCAATGCAAAAGCGTAGAGATGAGATCGCCAAGGAGCTCGGGCTGCCTGAGCACAAGGAAGGACCCAAAAAAAGCTAAACTACTTGTGTAGGGAGGAGGAAAAAGAAATGCATTATATATAGAGTAGAAGTAATATACTCGTGAGAACTCAACGCGGTAAAGAGTAGCCGTCATAAATAGACCCTGAGTGGTTTAGGCTACACACTATCGGGATAGCAATGTAGATCAACTGTGCGTCCAGTTACAGGTTATCAGTCGCATCAAATCGCACGCATGTATATTAAGGGATAGATAGGAGAATACATACGGCCGTGGGAGTACCTACAGCCCATACAATGAGGTCCACATCCTCATTGGTAGAATTGTTGACCACTTTAGCATTAAGCAGAATTATCTCATATGCATGATGTGCCAGTCCGCGGATACGCAAGGCAGACCTATGTGTCTCTATCTATAAATTGCCGAGTCCCAGTTGCCTAACTGGGTAGGCCAGAATTAATGACTCGAAATTGCTTAGGATTCGTGGATAAATAATAAATAACTAAACGCCTGATCTGAGCTGAGATAGGCATGCGCAAGGAGCAGCAAGCTTGAACAAGCCGCTTTCAGACCGATTGAGGATATCTTGATCGTAGGCTGCAGTCCAGTCTTCGCTGAGGATCAAGTCAAAAGTGTTGCAGACATGATCAGGCAGCACCTGGATTAAGATGTTCTCGGTGCGCTCGCCGAGAGTCACATCAGTGCGGACTGACACCTGGCCTGGAGTATCAAGAATGGGATCAATTGCAAGTCGCCGCAGAAGAGTCATGCTCATGACGCTGATTGGGCTGCCAGCACCGATCTGAGTCCGGTCAACCTGTTGGCCAGCAACAGTAGTCAAAACAGTACTGCTAGGAGAGTGAGAAGAAGGACGAGGACAAGTATACATGGATTGTGTAGTAGAAAGTTTGCAGTGTGATAAAGGTGAAGCGTAGGGATGTACTGACTTATATAGGTTCTAATGTCCCACATTGCATGGATCTGCATGTGCATGCACTCTAAACAATATATCGCACACAAGCCAAGACCTCAGCTACTTTGATTGCGGCGACTAAACTTTGAAACATAGAGAAAATTTGGTGTTTTCCCCGAGGAAATCACTATTTTTAACTGCCTCCTCAACTCTATTCGTAGAGCCTACCACCCCCACATTCGAAACGAAAGAACCCTGCGTAATCGTGCATACAGTCACGTGGTCTAGCGCTTGCTTTTTACCGGCATGCTGCCCATATTTTTACAATATGGCGAGCAATCAGTAGGAAGAATTTTCCCTCACATAGATACTTGTCATAGAATTAATGCCAGGCTTTTTCCTCTCGTAATAGAAGCGGTAATCTGCTCGGATAAGCATTTGTTGTTATTTTTTGGCGGAGTGACTCAACACGTGGGGGTGCACGTGTGTCTCAGGCAGCAAAATCATTGCGTGACAATTAAATTCACCCACAATTCTCGACAGGAATATTCGTTGTATTAAGATGAAGTACCGTGCTACAGTTTGACGCCTTGTTTTGTTGGGGTTCGTCACTCTGCCCCGCACCTGTCCAGCTTTTGAGCTCCGATAGGTATTTTGAGGTAAAATTATTTAAAAAAAAAAAAGTGTAAACATCCATGTTCTACGGTAGCCGAAAAAAAAAGTTAAACTATTGACGTCTAGGCTTGTCCGGAAAACCTTATGCTTTGCGGCTCGAGTATCGCAATTAGTCATTACGTAGTTCTCGATGACTAAGAGTGAGGCTGCGGACGGTGGTCGCTGAGCCAAGGACCAGTATTTCTTGGTTTTGCCGGTTGATCTTTGATATGGTGAGAATGCTCAATGGTTCTCGGGTCTGTCGGAACATTTTCTTTCAATTTTTGGTCGATCTCCTGAGCAGTAAGTGGCATATCAACTGACTAGTATGGGTTTGGCTGTTACTAATGGCACTTAAGACCCAAAAAGGTCTCAAGTACTAAATAGAGCCTCTACAAAAACGAGCGCCAGTGGCCCGCAACTGCTTGGTCCACCCCCCCCAACGACCATAGTACCCTTCCGCAATTGACCCTGCAAGTGTCAATTGCGAACCTCAAACAAAAATAAAGTTAAGGGTGAAACTAAAAAAGTTACAAGACGGTCGCTGCAATCTCTTTTTGAGGCTTGCAGCTGAATTAACATGCACTCAGGAGATATTTAATCTCACGTATCTTAGCACGTTGCTAGCTATTTTGCCACGCAACTGCTCGACGATAGGTATATTCGTGATCAAATTCCCTAGACTTCGTTAGCTCGAGACGGCTTCAACTTTATGCTTCCAATGGTCCATGCATGACGGTGCAGACAAATGCATGCAAGTGCAGTCAACTTTAGATTAAACCGCGATACGCAATGGGAAAGAGTTCTCACCTCCCCATCTTAACTATGTCAACCTCCATCTCGCTCAGGCATTTACTGACCCAGCAACAGAGAAACAACAAGCGGCAGCGCGCTAACCCTCAGCAGCTAATGTTTTTACAAAAGATGTTCAAGAAAAATCCACGACCTGATCACGCTGCCCGTGAACAGATTAGCCGGGCAATAGATATGACTCCTCGAAGTGTACAAATCTGGTTCCAAAATAACAGAGCAAAGCTCAAAAAGGTCAATAGTGGCACCTTTAGGTCAAATCTCCGTACAGTTCTCAAGCCTCGTATGAGCAGTTCAGATACAAAAATCACAACTTTACAGCTTTGCGATGATGATTTCTATCCCTATTCACCGCAGAGCATGGAAGACTATACCGATGATCGGGTGAGCTTTGTCAATTGCAACACGCTAAACATTGGCGAATGGGTAAGAGTTCGTGGGCCAGATTCCGATACCCATGATTTGCTGGTCTATACTAGTTCTAAAGATCAATGCCTTTACTATACTACACTCCATGCCGGCTCCCACTATCGACTCGTAGTTCCTGTATCCGCAATCAACGGGGTTAGTCTGGTGCCAGACCTGATGTACATGGAGAATGCGACTATTCAAGTGGATATAGCCCATCCTGAACAACTTGAATTTGAATTCAAACAATTTGAATCTGCTCCTTGGACCAAGTGCAGTGATTTTACGGGTGGTGAGATATGGAAGAGCCATACTCATCAACTAGTTGGAGAATACAGCGAGCTAGTTGTACAAGCCGCTCAATTGGTGGAATTAAAGTTTTAACTAATGCCTAGACGTTTATATATATTTTATGAATTTAATAATTTATTGCTGGAAGCATTGAGCTTGAAACTATAAAGCAGGGAGGCAAGTGTTGAGTATTTGGGTCTCAATGAACTTCCGTCCCAAAAAAAATAAACCGAGGCCAAAGAGTCGGTCCATTTTATCACAAACGGCCAAGCTATACACTAAACTGGCCAGTCGCCACCTTGCCGCCACATGAAATTTTCACTTGGATCGGTGCGAGCACTTGCTCGTCTCGAGCGGCCAGGGAAGCAAGAATATATTGCACTGTCGCAAAAGTATCATCAGGGTGATGAGAAGAGGTTGCCATACCCTGAATTGAGCACTCGTGGTCGTGCTCTGCACAAGATGTTTGAGCTTCTTCAAAAGTCTAAAGTCGGAGTGGTAATAGCCCCTAAATTCGCCGATCCAGTCCTGTACCTGCTAAGAACGCAGAAATCACACGTTTTTACCGCAGATGCAAATGAGGTTGCAGCATGCATAGAAACTGCTCCTCACGAGAGTGTATTTGATTACTGGCGTGTAAACCGGCCAAGGACGAGCCTGAAGCTACCCGAGCCTGTAGTGACCTTTTGGGTTAACCCCGATCTCGAATCACTCTTCAAGTACAGCGATAGTGTTGCAGGTGCCTACATTGGTGATGGTATCGAGGATCATCCTTCTGTAAAAGCACTGGCTGCTATTGGTTTAACTAGCGCAAAACCGGTCGGGTCTGGGTTTTGGTTAACTCGGTAGTAAACATGTGATATTCTGATTGCCCCAAACAACATTTGGACATTGAAATGTCCACGGCAGAAGGACGAGTTGAGCAACGGCTAGCTCAACTACATGAGGAAATTGCATTGTTACCAACGCACTCAATTCCTCGTTATAAAAATGACAAGCAGTATCTTGACGACATGCTGGAGTGTCTTGGCCGTCCTCCTGAGTCGAGCTTGGTTCGCGATTCTCCGGTGCTAAACGAGCAAGAAAAAGTGTCTGTGCGGTCTAAACCGCTTCATAAGCACAAACTCAAAGTACGGTTTAAACTAGAAACCGAAGGATTTGATTTCAACCTGTGAAATGTAGCTATCCCCCTTGATGACCCTCAACGCGTAACTTGCGTCCTAATGCTGGCGCATTGAAAGTAGTTGTGCGCGATTTGAACGTACCATTACCCCTATTAAACCCTCGTAATTTAACTATTCTAGTAAATAATTGGCAAACACTACGGCGCGCCCTAGTGCGCTGTCGTCAATATAACTTTTTTTTTCACGCTGGCTCAGGCCTTTTTGCTTTGTCATGTTTGGCGCATCGTTCGGCCAAAGCAACTCCAATACGGGGTTTGGCAACAGTAGCTCTCCATTTGGAGGAGCAAATAATAACCAACAAAGCACTGGCGCATTCGGTCAGACCGGCGGTAGCCCGTTTGGCGCCAACAACGCTGCTAGTTCCAACACCGGTGGGTTTGGAGGATTCGGCAACCAGAACAACACAGGCAGTGCGTTTGGTGGCTCATTTGGCCAGAATAATAACCAGAATAAACCATTTGGGTTCGGTAACGCGCCGTCTGCCGGAAATCAAGCGACTGGTTCTACAGGCTTGTTTGGCAACAACAACAACAACAACACCGCAGCTGCTACTAATACTGGCTCTGCGTTTGGCTCGTCTGGATTTGGTGCCGCTGGTGGATTCGGTGCCGCTGCTACTGGCAATAACAATACTGGCTTTGGATTCGGTGGCTCCAACCCTGCCGCCTCGGGACAAAACCAAGGAACTCCCATCAAGTTCGAGGCCAAGACGGAGCCCGATCCAACAAAGCCGCAAAATACCAATGAGTTCCAGAGTATTACTGCAATGCCTCAATACGAAAAGTTTAGTTTCCAGGAGTTAAGATTGCAAGACTACAAAGAGGGCCGCCAGGGTCCAACTGCAGGCGGTGCCACTGGTGGTGCCACAGGGTTTGGAGGGTTTGGCCAGACAAACACGCAAAATGCAAGTCCTTGGGGTACAAACACCAACAACAATACCAGCACTACAAACTCACTGTTTGGTAACAAGCCCGCTACTAGTGGGTTTGGCGGTGGTGCGTTTGGCAACGCTGCAAATACTGGCACAGGACTTTTTGGCAATAATGCAAATGCTAATAACAATACTGGAGGCGGGTTGTTTGGCAATAACAATGCTACAGGTGCTAGTAACACTGGCTTTGGTTTCGGTCAAGCTAATAACAATTCTGGCAGTGCCTTTGGCGCAAGTAATACTGGATTTGGTAGTGGTGGAGGTACCTTTGGTAACACTGGTGCTAGCACTGGTAGTACCGGTTTATTTGGCAATGGCAACAACACCAACAACACTAATGCAAGCACTGGTGGGTTTGGCGGGTTTAATCAAACCAATAATGCCAACAACAACGCTGGTAGTGGAGGATTGTTTGGCAATAACAATAACAACACGGCTAACACTGGCAACACTGGATTCGGTGGATTTGGCTCGCAGGCCAATAATAACACCGGCAACACAAACGCTGGAGGCTTTGGTGGTGGGTTCGGTATGAACAATAATACCAACAATAATGGAACTAATAACAATGCTAGCGGTGGCCTTTTTGGTAATAATTCCAACAATAATGCTGGAGGTGGGCTCTTTGGCAACAACAACGCCAACCAAAACACCAATTCCGGTGGTCTTTTTGGCAACAACAACAATAATAACAATGCTGCCCAAAATAACAATACTGGTGGCTTGTTTGGCAACAACAATAATTCCGGAAACACTGGAAACTCTCTTTTTGGTGCTAAGCCCGCTACCAATACAGGTACTGGCTTGTTTGGCAATAATAATACCAACAATAACGCTAATGCAAATACCGGATTTGGTGGGTTTGGCCAAAACAAACCTGCTACTACTGGTGGTGGTTTGTTTGGTAACAACAGTGCCACTAACAATGCTGCACCTGCGGCAACAGGAGGGCTGTTTGGAAATAACAATGCTGCCAATAACAACACCGGAGGTGGATTGTTTGGTAAACCTGCAGGAACCTCTACTTCCAATACTGGTGGAGGACTATTTGGCAACAATAATGCTGGTAATACTGCAAACACTGGAGGCGGTCTGTTTGGCAACAACAACGCGACCAATAATTCAACCACTGGTGGCGGTCTTTTTGGAAGCAAGCCAGCTACCAGTTTGGGTACTGGATTTGGTGCTAATACTTCTACAAACACCGGAGGTGGGTTATTCGGCGGTAACAATAATGCTTCTGCAGGTACCACAGGCACTACAGGTGGAGGATTATTTGGAAATACTACTAATACTAATGCTAATTCTACTGGTACGGGACTGTTTGGTAACACCATGAGCAGCAACAATGCCGGTACGCAGTCCACGGGCCTATTTGGCAAACCCCAACAGTCTCAGCAACAGTTTGGAGCCAACCCTCAGCAGCAACAGAACATGGTGGCATCGCTCAACCAAAACCCCTATGGAAACAATCAATTTTTCGACTCGGTGAACGGTAATGCTCAAGCTGAGCCACTATATACTCCCGTCAATAAGGAGCCCACAAACATCAAATATCTGGCGTATGTCTTGACTCCTCGTCCGCTTAATGCTAATCGCGGTGGCCATGCGTCGTCCAACCGCAGATCGTCGGTGGTCACTGAAAGCGAGCCCAAACCCAAGGTAGTGACTGCGGGCCCGTCCAAGAACAAAGTAGAGTCAATCGACCCTCTTTTCAACACAGAGACCGATCGGTTAATTTTGTTGTCTGATAACTTTGCTCCCAAGGCGAGTCCTAGGACTCTTTTGCCGACAAGCCTCAAAACGCCTAAAAAGGTGGCTGAGTCGACTCCTTCCGCTTCGCCAGTCCTTGCCTCTACTCCTTCCATCAAAGCAAAGCATGAACCGGTATCTACTCCTATTGTAGGTGCAAATGGATCCGATGATGCTATTGTCGATGACAATGGCTACTATATCTCTCCGAGCCAAGCTAAACTCAACAGCCTCAGTCCCCAAGCACTGTTGGAAGTTGCCCACTTCAAGGTTGGCCGCAAGGACTTTGGATTTGTTGAATTCCAAGAACCGGTAGACCTGAGTAACTTCTCCAATGTGCATCGTCAAGTTCCCGGACACATTGTTTTATTCGGCCACCAAGAATTTGTTTTGTACCCTGATGAAGACCGTCCCGCCAAGGGCCAAGGTCTCAACGTCGATGCCCGTGTAACGCTCTACAAGTGCTGGCCCGTATCTGCCGATACAAAGGAAGTTATCAAAGATGTCGATCACCCAAAGATGCGTAAATTCATTCAACGGTTGCAGGCCCGTACTGATACAAAGTTTGTCTCATACGACAAAAATACTGGTACCTTTGTATTTGACATGAAAAGTGTATAGTTTTCCCTGAAGAAAAAAAACTGGTATCAGTGAAACAGAAAAGGGTTATTAAATAGAATTTCTATATGAAAATAAATATTGGAAAAAGTCCAGTGCCGACGTGTTTGCCGCCGATTCGAGAGGAGGGGGGGGAGGGGTTTAATATATTACAATCCGCACGTCCATTTTGATATCCAGCTTTCGCGTTTGGGCTCTGATTCAACGTATAGTGAGTTGCGAAGCTTTGATTTGCGAGTTAGCAGTGATTTTTGCGCATCACCATGAAGAATTGAGCTCGAGAAAACATCGCCTGGGGATGGTTCTACCAACACAAGGTGTAAACTGAGGCTATGTTGAGTGTATTGGTGAGCGATTTGGAGGACTCGGTGCATAAATATCGAACTAGTCGTTTCGGTATGGGAGCACATAGTCTCGATTGCATTAGGGTCGAGTACGATAGGCTGTCGTGTCGAATTTGCGGGCGATGTCCATTGAAATGTTTTGTCGAGCACCAGCGAGTTGGGACTTGTTATCGACAGTGGGGTAACTCGCGGTGGGCTCCACAGCAGGCCGTTGGCCCAGTTATAAGAACTCCAGTGATGCACAGAGCCGTCGGCGCATAGTTTCCAGGTGCTATTAGGACGGAACAGAATATCAATGCAGTTCGATACATCTTGGAGTAAAAACGTCTCCGGGTAATTCACGTCTAGCGCAAGGGTTGTCTTGTCAGAGCAAAACAGTGTGAGGATCGATAAACAGGATCCCATACGCTCACAGGTATCAGGAACCTCAAAAGAAGTGTGTGGTGCCTCTGTTGGGCACATGTCGCCGTCATGACCGAGGGCCAGGCTCGTTACCTGCCCATCCAGCAGTAGCAGAAGCCTTGATCCAATAATCTCTATATCACGCACGTCCGAGCCGTAATATTCCCAGCTTTTAACGATAAACGGCTGGTAGTTGTGGTCGTGGCCTGAGTAGTCGCATGTCCACCACAAGATGCGGCCATCGACAAGCGCCGCGTGCCAGTTGTTGGAACTACACGAGACAATTTTCTGGATCTGGCCAATCTTTTCTGTACCAAATGTAATGTGCCAGCCATACATATCCGAGGAAAACCACATATATAACTCATTTCTGTCGGAAACAGCATGGATATACGAATGGGATCCCCATACCTGTCTAAATTTGGGTTGAAACCGAGTGTCTGAGTGACGCATACGTTTGAGACCTAGCTGAGAATCACCTGGTTTAAGCATCCGATGGCCGCGGGGGCCTACTGGTTGGGGCTGTGAGGCTTTGGGCTCAATGGCATAGAGTTCGCCCGTGGTGGCTAGTACGACGGCGAATTGGGCTGAAGCGCAGATCTTGCGGATAGCAAACTGGGGTGTAGGGCCTACGATCTGCGGTTTTTCATTGGGTACAAGCCACAGCATATACACCTGGGCCTTTGCTCGTAGCAAGTACTGCTCAAACGGAGTGTCACCAGCCACTGTAACCGCGTCGGTACCGAAATCCCGTTTGTAGAGAGAACGCCAGCCGCACCAGTTTGCTACTGCTGAGCGTAGGTAGCGACTACAATGGTAGAGGGCCAGCAGGTCAGATGGCTCCAAAAAGGGGAAAATGTGCCGTTGCAGTTGGACTCTGTGAACGCTCGAGAGCAGGTTCCTTCCCGTTGTAACCGATCCCTCGGCCCAGTCGGGGGACATGACCATAATCGGTTTTTTCATGGCAATCTCTCTGGTGCTGAGTGTTGTGGGGGAGGTTTTTCTTGAGTGATCACCAGGTTTCTTGTAGGGGTCAACTTATATTATGTAGGGGTCCCTTTGTTTCTATGGGCCCAGTTGGGAGGTTAGCTCTAGTTCTTTTCAAGTAAGCAGCAGCGGTGCGGTGCGGTGCCTATGTAAAGAGTAGTGGAATAACCTATAAGACAAGTGCAAAAAAATGCTTAGATTAGCCGCGAGGCAATTGCGGAACCCTGTGCGTAGAATCAGTACCCAAAGCTACCACGAGCACGCCGACCAGTGTTTGGAAGATATTTATGAAAGCTATGAAATATTGACCGAAAAAGTCCCCACCGTGGACCCGGACATGGGCCAAGGAGTCCTTACCATCAAAGTACCTCCGGCCGGCACTTATGTCATCAACAAGCAGCCACCAAATAAGCAAATCTGGTTATCGAGCCCATTGACCGGTCCTAAACGGTACGATTTTATTGATAATAAATGGGTGTATGCACGGGATAATTCGACATTGGGCGAATTGTTACGGCAGGAAACACTCAAAACTACTCAAACTGAACTTGATCTTGAATTAGATTAACATTAAATAATTTACGAGCCCGTCGCCATTTAAACGCGAACGACTAAAATTACACCATCACCTCTTAGAAACATTTTTGAGATAAATCTATCACGATTTACTGGCTGGCCCTTTTTACCCTTTGAATTCCGCGGCGTCTCGACCCACATCTCCTTAACGTTGGTCAACACCATATTGCAGTGGCGATCAAACGCCTTTGGGTATGCGAGTAGCTTGTGGTTATTACGTAGTGAAATGAGCAGCTGGCCATGGTCCTGGACGGCACGGTAGAGTAGTGAGAGAGGTCCGTGGAGGGTTTCGTATTCTTCCAGCCTAGCAAGTTCTTTTTCTGTAAGCTGATCTCTAGGTTTTTCCATCAACGGCTGTAGGTTTTAATTTTAATAGGGTTGAGAGGATTTCTAGTTAGGGAGCGAAGAGCTGCGTTTGTAAGCAGCAGCACCGTTCCCACCAAGTTGCCCGGGCGTTTCTTTTTTTTCTATTCCGCGCAGAGGCGTAGTAAGCGGGCGCGCGCACGCGGCCGCTGCTCCTCAGCCCGGCACGTGACTATTGCCGGGACATTACCGACCCCAGAGTTTGGGGCACCGCAGCTTGCCATCTGACATGTCACCCCCTCAAGTCCCCGACGGCTGGCTCGCCAAGTTTGACGACCGGTACAACACATACTACTACGTGGACCTTAAGACAGGAAAGTCCCAATGGGAGGCGCCTGCCAATTCTGGCGGCCCACCGAGCGGCCCTCCTCCGGGCAACGGCAAGTCAGATAATCCGCCGAGCTACGATAGTGCAAACAGCAACAACAATAACTCTGGTGGCGGTGACCGCGGGCTTTTTAACCGACACCAGCAACAGCAACCACAGCAGCAGTACCAGCAACAACAATACCAGCAGCAGTACGCGCCTCAGCAAGGATATTATCCTCAGCAGGGATACTATCCTCCTCAGGGCCAATACCAGCAGTACCCTCAACAATACCAGCAATACCAGCAGCAGCCGCAGCGGCAAAAGCGCCACTATGGCACCGGCAGTATGGCAATGGGCGTAGGAGGTGGTTTACTGGGTGGCTTGTTACTTGGCGATATGCTGGGCGATATGGGCGGCCATGATACAGTTATCAATAACTATGGCGATGATTATGATAATGGTGGTGGCTTTGATGGCGGTGATATGGGCGGAGGCGACTTTGGTGGCGGCGATTTCGGAGGAGGAGGCTTTTAGACCCCGCTGGCTCGCGATTTTTGAAACACGCCACGAACCGATCTCCTCACAACAAGACGAGTCTGACCCCGAGATAAGTCGTTCCGTGTTTACCTTATCACGCTCGCTACTCTGCCTCCCTGCGGTTTGGCGTCGTGCTGTTCCGTTGTCTGAGTACCGGGACCGTTTTTTTTTTTTTGTAACGTTTTATAAAAAGTATTTAGCAAACATTTTATCCACCGCGTCCAACGCGCGAGGGCTCGAGCAATGCGATTGGAGCGAAGCTGCCACAGCTGCGTGGGTCTATGTCGATTAGTTTACTATTTGCGGTACGGAGCGACAGGGGGGAGCTGCTTTTAGTTGGACGCATGATACTGGCTGCTATCAGTGACATGACAAGAGGGTCACTCGCGGACCGCTCGTGTATGGGAGGGTCGGGCCATCACTGGAACCCACTTGCAGTGGCTGTTGCCGATCCAGACGAGGGATTACCTGCTGCTTTAGCTTCCTCGGTTTTTTCACCGTCCTTTTCGGCTTGAAGCTTTTCTTTTCTTTTAATCTCCTCTACTTCGTTGATAAACCATGTGATTGCAGCCCATAAGCCACACGCGATCGTGAGTAGGGCAACAAAGTGTAAACTGCGGGTCGAGTAGAGCATCGCCAATAGTGTGAGCACAAGCCCTACAAAGCTCAAGTGCGTGGCCTTGATAAGCGCAGGCGTTGTTCCAGGCGTTAGGATAGAGTTCCACAGATCAGTAACGAAATCCATATGTCAGCCGCACTCCTCCAACCGGGGTTTGTAACAGTTGGCCACGGAGCATTTAGTTTGTAGCAATTAAAATGGTTAGTAGATGATCAATTACAAGAGATGAGCGAGCTGTCGAGCCGTAGCAACCACTAAGTTTGTGCTGTTGGTGCGGTATATTGCCCTGGTGCAGGATTAGCTGATAGGCCTGAGACGGGTACTAGGGCATGGTGTGGACGATGTCAAGAGCATTTAGCAGTAATTTGTGACGATCTCTGGCTATGAGGCTGGGGTTGAGTTTGGTTTGTTGCCATGCAAAATATGATGTGTGAGTCAGATAGCACTCATGGTTGAAGGCATGAGATAGGACTCTATAAACCATAGTTACGATGGGGTATAAACGATAAAACAAACTGTAAGGACCAACACAGTCTCTACGAGCAGGACTCAATGCTGTTGTGTGCTGCTTGACAAAATGTGTGTGTGTATGTGTACGCCACAAGAGAGCATGGCTAGGGTGTTTCCATTTACACATTGAAAATAGCTCAATTATCGAATTTATAACCATAAGTAGCATCAACATGTACATAAGCCTACCGCCACACTAATAAATGCGCTCCACTGTTGTTGTCTACACAAAACCTGCCACTTATTCGCTATGCATTCATGTGGCGGGAACATATGCGAGACGCTCCATGCTAAACCTGACCGGCACACGCATACACACACACAACTCGAATGCATCCTTTACATATTTTAACAAACATTTTATCTACTTATTCATCGTCATCATCTTCACTCTCGCTATCACTCTCAGCGTTCTCGAGCCACTCCAAAAATGGCTTGGCAGCCTTGCGCACTTTACGACTCGTGTCCTTGTCGACATAGCGTTTGCTTGCCTTTGTACCCCAACGGTTAACTATCTCTTCGCCAACCAATTCCTCTTCGTACAACTTGAACAAAATATTGGGTACTTGAGCAATGAGCTCAGGCTTTTGAGTACCAATGTACCGCTCAATACCACCGAGAAGATCCATTTGGCACGCAGCTTCGGTGCCAAGAAGCTTTCTCAGCAAGCCAGCATGAGCAGGGATCTGTTCAAGGATATTACCGGTCAGCAAGCATTGGGCAAGCACTTGAAGGGTCTTGGGCTGTGTATTGATCTTGAGGTCAAGGGCCTTTTTGTAAATTTCAACGTCAGTGGGGCTATTGGCCTCGACCCACTCACCAAATTGTGAGAATACTTTTTTGTCGACCTCTTCCTCCATACCAAGTGCGGCCATTTTCTTGTCGAGGTCCTTTTGACGGGCCTTGATGGCATCCTCGGAGAGATCAGCAGACCACTGCACATCCTCGTCATTTGTATTTTTCATTTCAGGCAAAGCGGCAGCCTCGGCGTTAATACGACGGGTTAACTCGTCATCGCCATCATCCTTTTTCTCGCCAGCAGAAGCGTCCAATGTAGCACCGGTCTGAGCCGAAGTAGCGGAAGCAGCATTAGCCATTGCCTTCTTTTTGCTTTTAGAAGTGGCAGGAGGATTCTTGATGATAAACGAAGTAAGCTTGTGGCCAGGGTCCACGAGCGAGTCGGCACCGCACGCAGTACAGTGCTTGTCAATAGTTCCATTCTTGAGGATCACAAAGTCGGTTTCGGGGTTAGTACATTTTGCACACAAGACAAATTTTGAAATAAAGCCATCAAGACAGTCTTGCAGCTTGGTAGCGTCGTGAGCACCGTTAACAATGAACCGGTCCTGCGCTTCGTTGATTGTGGTTTGAGCACCGAGCTCAAATCCAAAATACTTGATAATGTATGAAGGGGGGCGGCTCAAGGCGCGGGCAACATCGTTTGTATTGATGACGTTCGTCTTGATACCGTTACCACGACCCTCAACCTTGGACTGGATAGGCGGCATTTTGTAACGATAAAATGGATCGTCATTGTCACGACAAATATTCAAAGTACTCATATTGTTTGTATTTTTTTCCTTGACGGGGGTTTTTGTTTCAACTTTTCTTTTCCACCGTAAAAAGTGTTGTCAAGTAGAAGAAGAACCTTTAGTCAGAAGCTTTTTCGCCTCATTGATTTTTTGGGCAAGAAACGTTGATCCGCCACGATCCGGGTGGTTACTAAGCAGCGCTCTGCGATGAGCATCATTGAGTTGAGACCGGGAGAATTGCAGTGGAAGGCCCAAAATATCGCGTGCTTCGCGCACGTCCATTGCGGCGCGGAACCCGCCCTTGACGAAAGGAGATTGAGCGCCACCGCGGGTATCCACAACACCAAATAGCGATGGAGGCAGTGTTTGCAGCCGGGCCCGGGCCCTAAATGCCGCCCGCGCAACCCCAATCACTGTCAACCCACCGCCTGCTACTAGTACTGCAATCATTACAAGCTGGGACAAAGTTTAGTGTAGATGTTGTTGTTGTGTGCGACCCACTGCTTACCTCATGACCTTATTTCCACGGTCGTCGGCTTCGGCAGAGGGGAATATGGGCTCGCCTGGTATAGATAAGCTCCCAAACGAGCTTCTAGTGCGAGTGCTCACCTATGTTTCTGAGGACCGCAAAGACCTGTGGGCTTTTTTGCTCACCCAGCGCCGATGGTTCTCAATAGGTATCGATCAGATCTGGATGCGACCGGTCATCTCGAGCCCTTCGACGCTCAATTCACTTTGTGCAGCGCTTAAAACTGATGCTAATGAGTATGCCCCACTGATACGCCGCTTGAACCTTGGGTCTGTTGCTCGCCACGTCAACACAAACACCCTAGCACCATTCCTGGTTTGCCATGATCTAGAGCGACTTGCCCTTGCCAACGCAGTACTTGAGACTGAGGACGTACTTATTGAGCTGCTGAAACGCAATCCGCATCTATCGTCCATTGATATTAGTGGTGTGCATGTCACTGACCGCACTCTCGAAGCGATTGCTCATTCGTGCCCCAGTTTACACGGATTGTACGCTACAAACTGCGTTCAAATTACTGATTTAGGTGTCTCTCAGCTTGCAGCGAGTTGCAAATACTTGCGTAGACTTAAAATCGCCGGTTCGCTTATCAGTCCTCGCGGGCTTCAGGTGCTCATGGAAAACTGCCCCTATATGCTTGAGCTTGATATTAGCCAGTGTGGTGTCAATGATGAGCTTGTTCTAAGCTTGCTTCAGCGGTTTACGCTTCTTCGTGAGCTGCGTCTCAATGGAAATATCGATATCAGTACCGATGTGCTTGCCAATGCAAATATGTGCGAGAACTTGCGGCTCATTGATTTCGGTGGGTGCCCAAATATCTAGGATTCTACTGTTGAGCGGTTGGTGCAACTCGCGCCAAGACTCCATCAAGTGGTGCTCGGTAAGTGCTATAATGTCACAAACCGGTCGTTGCATGCTCTCGCGACCCTTGAGCAAAACCTCCACTTTGTGCACCTCGGCCACTGCACACATATTACTGACGAAGGCATTGGCCACCTCGCACGAAGCTGCCCCCGTCTCCAGTACGTGGACGTTGCCAACTGCGCAAGACTCACTAACCTTGCCGTGACCTATATTTCGAAATTGCCTCGGTTACGTCGAGTCGGTCTTGTCAAGTGCACCCAGATTAACGACCAAGGCATCTTTTGGCTTTCTAAACGTGCACCGACTGAAAATACCCTCGAGCGTATCCACCTTAGCTATTGCAACAACGTTGGGTTCGAAGCGGTCGCATCGCTCATCAACAATTGCCCTCGCCTGACCCACTTGTCACTGACAGGGGTCACTGCATTCTTGCGCCCAGATCTGGCTCAGTTTTGCCGCACACCGCCAGCTGACCTCAACCAGCACCAGCAGAGTGTCTTTTGTGTTTTCTCTGGCTCCGGCGTCTCACAACTGCGCAACTACATCAATCGACGGGTACCGATTGACCCGACACGTACACCATTTCCATCTATCACTACCCCTGCCCGCGTAGCCCAGCTCGCACAATTACACCAGGACGAAGAGCAGCGGCAAAACCCGCCCAGCATGCGGGCTCCCTTACGGCCCGAGTGAACCACATGTGGTGACCCACATACTAGGGCCTTGAATGGGATAATTTATTGTATTATTTATAGAGTCTGTCTAGGCTCGCCCATGAGTTGATGCCGCGATCATTTACTCTAAGGTTTGCGTTTGCCTATGAAAAAAAAAAAAAAGAACGGAAAAAAAAGTACACAACCAAAAAATGCCATCATCCGCTCTCGGCTGTATGCTATCGGCGATCCAGCCGTTTAATTTGCTAATTCTTTTGCTAATTCCTATATTCCATATCAAAATCTTTCCCTTTATAACGTGGAATCCTCCGGTTTAAGCGAGACCCAAGGCAAGGGCCGAGACCCGAAGACCCAGTCCTAGAGTCTGACTCTTTTCACACTCTCAGACTGACTCATGTTACCAGTGGTAGTTAGCGTCACAAATAGCGATGAACTAGAGGAATCCTTGCCATTCCGCAAAATTGTTCTTAATGCTGAGCACGTACCACTTGACCAGCTCACGGTTCTGATCCAGTTGCACCCTCACACAGAGTTTTTCGTACAATTTCCTAGCCCGACCGTCGACAGCGTCATTCAGATCCTCGACGCTGGTGCGTTTGGTGCTATTGTTCCTGCTCCGCTTGTTTCTCAACTAGTCGATGCTGGTGTTCCTGCTAACCGCCTCACTGTATTATCGACTATTGAGGACGCAGCCCAGCTCATCGAGACTGGTAAGATCTACGGTGTTCAAGTGCCATACAACAACAACCCCGAGGCAATCAATAAACTGTTTAGTCTATCCCAATCGCTTGTTACTCGCAATGGCTCGGTTGTCTATGTCGTCGTCACTGGTGTTGAGGACGGTGGCTATGAGCAGCTCGGCGGCGCTATCCCCGTTATCGAGAGCAGCCGGCTCACTACAGACCCTAAAAATAACCCGACAAAAATCTCCCTCGCTGATATCGTATGTTCGCAGCTCCGCTCTGATCGCGAAGATGGATTGTACTTGACAGTCGTTACTGACGAGCACTCGCGCCTTTTGGGCACGGTTTTCTCCAGTAAGGAGAGTATTGCTGAAGCTTTACGCACAAATACTGGCGTTTACCAAAGCCGTAAGCGTGGCTTATGGTACAAGGGAGCTTCCTCAGGTGCTACACAGAGACTCATTAGTATCTCTATCGATTGTGATGGCGATGCTTTACAATTTAGTGTAGAGCAAAAGGAACCTGGCTTTTGCCACAACAATACCTACTCGTGCTTTGGACCTTCCTACGGCCTCGAGAAGCTTGAGCGTACCGTTATCGACCGCAAGAACAACGCTCCCGTCGGCTCCTACACCCACCGGTTGTTCAACGACCCTAAACTGCTCAACTCAAAGCTCATGGAAGAAGCAGAGGAGCTCTGTGATGCCAACACTTCTAGCGAGATTGCTTGGGAGGCCGCAGATTTGCTGTACTTTTTGTCAGTGAAACTTGCTCAGAACGGTGTGTCATTGAGGGACGTTGAGGCTAATTTGGAAGCAAAGAGCCGCAAAATCTCAAGAAGAAAGGGTGATGCCAAGGCCAAGTGGGCTGCTGTTACTGAGCAAAAGGCTGCGTCGTCGGCTCCTACCCCAGCACCTGCTCCCGTCTCTGCGCCCACTCCTGCTGCTGCCCAGGTAAGTGACCCCGATGCACCCATTAAAATGAATATTGTCAACTCTCGCTCTCCTCAGGAGGTCGCTGCTGCACTTCGCCGTCCTGCCCAGTCCTCGAATGCATTTGAGTTGGCCCGTCCCATCGTCCAACAAGTACGTGAACGTGGTGATGCTGCTCTCCTTGAACTTACGGCAAAATTTGATAAGTGTACGCTCAAGAACCCCGTTCTTACGGCTCCATTCGATGCATCGCTTATGCAGGTTGATGCTGAGGTCAAGGCTGCTATTGACTTGGCCTGCGCCAACGTTGAGAAATTCCACGCCGCACAACTCACAAAAGATATGAGCGTCGAGACAGCTCCTGGTGTCGTTTGCTCACGATTCGCTCGCCCCATTGCCCGCGTCGGTCTCTATGTCCCTGGAGGCACTGCCGTGTTGCCATCCACTGCAATTATGTTGGGTGTCCCCGCTAAGGTTGCCGGCTGTTCTGATATCGTTTTTGCTAGTCCACCCGGTTCCAATGGTACTGTGAACCCAGAAGTTGTCTATGTTGCTCACAAGGTGGGTGCTAAGCAGATTGTACTTGCTGGTGGTGCCCAGGCCGTGGCCGCAATGGCTTATGGTACAGACTCTGTTACCAAATGCGATAAAATCCTCGGTCCCGGTAACCAATTTGTTACTGCGGCAAAGATGATTGTCCAGACTGATTTGGAGGCCCAGGTTAGTATCGACATGCCTGCTGGTCCTTCCGAAGTACTCGTGGTTGCCGATCGTCAAGCAAACAAGGCATTTGTTGTCTCTGACTTGCTGTCACAGGCTGAGCATGGCCCTGACTCTCAAGTCATTCTTATTTCCATCGACTACACTGCAAAGGATATCGAGGAGCTCCAGGCTGAACTTGATAAGCAAGCACGCGCCCTGCCTCGTTTCGAGGTTATTCGTAAGTCTATCGGCCACTCCACTATTATCAACACTAGCAGCCGTGCCGAAGCGATTCGCCTCAGTAACCAATATGCTCCCGAGCACTTGATTCTCCAGGTCGAGAATGCCCGTGACCTCGTCAAGGATGTCACTAATGCTGGCTCTGTGTTTGTTGGTGCTCTGTCTCCCGAATCTTGCGGTGATTACACCAGTGGAACTAACCACACTCTTCCCACCTATGGATATGCCAACCAATATAGTGGTGTTAACACATCTACTTTCCTCAAGCACATCACTTCTCAAGAGCTTACTCCTGAAGGTATGAGGAATATCGGCCCGGCCACAGTCGCTTTGGCTAGACGAGAGGGTCTCGATGGCCACGCAAACGCAGTTGTCGTCCGGTTGGCCGAACTAAATAATAGCGATTAAAGATTCTTAATAGTAATTAGAAAGATGAATATCAATACAAAAGAACTGCTAATTAAGGCTGATTTGCGCAATTTATTACTCGTTCCCAAAAGGATTTTTTAAGGTGACTCGTGCGCAACGCAAAGCTCGTACGAACCTTTGCGAGGATATCGGGTTTTGACCAAATGATCATCGCTATGAAACCACTGGCGATGTTATCGAGCTCAAACTCACTATTAAATAACTTGAGGTATCCATCTAATCGCACGGGACGAGTTTCTTGAACTAGATGTAGGATTTGAGCTCTAGCCGGGTGTACGAGGCTACCATCCAGGAGCTCCATGCTCATGGTCTCCCTGGTCCATCGCAGTTTGCGACGATTGTCGAGCTTATAAATGAGCTGCTCGAATGTTGGACTCATTTTTCGAGGCATTACAACCCAGCGACAATCTTGATACCAAAACACACTGGACTGGAGGCGCGAGATGGTGATTAGGCTTAATGGGGTTTGATTCACAGACATGACCCATTGGTTATGATCAATACGTCTGAACTGCCACTTGCGTTTGTACTGATTGTCGATTCCTTCTATCTCATGTGGAGATTTGGAGCGAAACTGAAGCATGGGACTGGGTGAAAGCATAGGCTGTGTATGTTGTACTCGGAAAGTATGTCGTTAAGGCAATGCCGAGATACACGACTAGTAGCAAGACTCTTTTGGGGATGCTTTATCGGCTAAAAGCCCTGTCGAGTTGTTTAGTTATTGGGCAATAGTTGTGTGTTATAGGTGTCTGTACATTGCTCAACTAGGAAAGTCAATTGGGTCCGTGCGGAAGAAAGTATGAACTAGCAGAGCGCGCCCACATTTGCCTTAGGAGCACTATAATTGTACCTAGCTGAAAATCCTGCGGCACCCTAATATCTCGCGGCAGCATAGACATGCTGTAAAGTTGCATGATCATGCATACGCATGACCCACCGTAGCCCACCTACCTCCCCTATAAATAATAGCAACAACATGATTTCACATCAATGGGTTTGTTTAGCAAACGTGATAAACCACCAAAATTTGCCTCGACAATGACGACTCCCGTGAATAACGGCGACTATGGTGATCCTCCAGAGCAGCTACCAGTAAGGGATGGTTCTGCGCATACCTCGGCTGGTGCAGCTCCTACAACAGGTAGTTTTCAGCCCCGTAACCCTCACGAACGCCAGCAGGTTGATCTCGTCACCCCGGGTAATGGTAATACCGGTGGCCCTTATGGCAAGCGCCCGAAGCGAAACGATATTACCGGAGACGGAGGTGCTCAGGTTGTATAGCTAAATATTATTGCGTATATAGTTTATCAATAGTGGTTATTTTCTACAGTATTAGGTTTTCTCGTGATCGTTGGGTTTAAGCGTGATGGAACTTTGTATCTACGGCATAAGTTGGCTCGAATGAGCAGAATCTGCTTTCTAGAAAATTAATCGCTATTTATATAGTAGTCTTGCAGTAGTGTCCCAGCAGTCTGGTATCACAGAACTTCTTGCTGCTCAAGCCAATGGCTCGGATGTGGCAAATCCATCATATGACCACAACATAGCTTGCCATATGCACTTTGTTCAAAATATAGAATGGAATGAGTACCTCCAAGTGATTCAAATTTGCTATTAATGGCTGGAGATAAACTACCTGCACGCAAGGTGCTTATCCCCACAATCCAAACATCTACGTAGAAATGCAAGAACAGAGTTAGAATTAAACCATATAGTCGAAAAGGGCAACAAAAAAGAATATCACCAAAAAAAAAAAAAAAAGATGATCAAAATGACAATGTAGCATTGGCCCATATTTCTTTTTATGCATGAGCGCTGCGCTTACTAAGTATAGTAGCAAAAATTCATACATGGCGGCCCGATTCAGGGCCGGAGCTGGGTTTATGACATCGTATACAGCTTATATGTTGTTTTTTTTCAACTATTGGGCTCTTTGGAGCTGCTAACTTGCTCCAGAACTTGACAAGTGTACACAACACCCCAACACGATAACGTCAGAAAAGCCGTTGAACTTGACTACTCGCTTAAGTGGTGGATGCATACATGGATGACGCAAGCAAAAGCGATAGACAAAGGCCGTGTCCTACAATATACATAATTTTGGCTGCCTAGTTCAACGCTTATTGTTCTTACTGCGCACGCTTTCTCCTATTATATGCTGCTGAAATGGCGTACAAACGATGGACTCGAATTCGCTGTCGTTGAGGCATAAACGGCAATCTGTGTGGTCACAAGTAAGGGCCAAGTGCATACATGTAGCTATGAGACCGCATTATGGTTGTGAACTCAAACATTGATCGACACAATGACAATCAAATGATTTGATTTTAGCTCGATAATAGTGGGGGAGGGCGTGGAGATAATTATCCCACTCTGCATATGATAATTGCCTAAAGGGTGCGTGATGGCCCACAAAACGACTATCAAGCCGTCTAGTGCTAAGCGAGCATTAGATATATTAATTACACGATATAGAATATTTAACCATTTCTTCAGCGAGGGGAGGCGGGCCAAAGCACACACACACACACACACAATTGGAGGCGGGGTCTTTTGACCCTCACCCTCACATGTTCCTTACAAATACCGGGACACCCCCATCTGTCGATTTCTCGAACTCTCCCACTCACCGCACATAAGCAAATAGCGACATGTTTTCCGCCAAATACAGTGAGAATGAACCAACTTCGGCGGCTCCAGCCAACGATCCCCATTTTGCGGTAACGCGGCGCACTAGCGTCAGTGCCGAGTGCGACTCACCTGACGGCAGCTCAAGCACGTCCAACAGCGGTACTGTCGGAGGCACTCCTGTAAGTGAGGCAGCAGTCACAGCGTTGTCTAAAATCTTCCTTTTTCAAGGGTTGGGTACTGACTCGCTCGTAAAAGTCGCCCGGGCCCTGGCGCCTCGCACTGCCGCTGTCGGCGATAAAATAATTACTGAGGGCGACGAAGGCGATTTTTTCTATATTTTGGAGACTGGTAGTGTCCACTATGACATCGGCGGCAAGAGCGTCGGAAAGAGTGGCGCCGGAAGCTGCTTTGGCGAGCTCGCGCTCATGTATAACTCGCCCCGAGCTGCTTCAGTAGTTGCCGACGAGGCGTGCTCTCTGTGGGCTTTGGATCGTACAACCTTCAAGTCCATCATGGTCCAGGCTCGCAGTGAGAAGCGCAAACAGTCGCTGCGAGTGCTTGACAGCATTGATTTACTCAATGGCCTCGACCAGCAGGCAAAGCTGCGCCTCGCCGATGCGTTGCTTCCCCAATCATTTGAGGCTGAGGCCGATGTCATCGTCGAGGGTGATTCGGGTACTTATTTTTACATGATTGACGAAGGAACTGCAAGGGTCACGGCCGGCGGCAAAGTCCTCACTACCCTTACCAAGGGCGACTACTTTGGTGAGCTTGCATTGCTGGACAACTCTCCTCGTGCTGCCACCGTCACTGCCACATCCACTCTTAAACTCGAACGACTCAATAAGGAAGGATTTGAGCGGATGCTCGGCCCTGAGGTTGTTGCCGAGTTGCGGAGAAGGGACCCTCGTAAGAACTAAGAGCGCCTTGAGTAAAGAATAAAGGAACAGAAAAGAAAACAAGCATTGGGACTATTGAACAAAAACAAGAAAAGAAAAAAAAAAAAAGCAATATACATATAAATTTATTGAACAAGCATCCAGATGGACGTAGCGGATGCAACGACGATGGGTCCGATCAATCCCGAGCCCATATTGGCAGTCTTGAACACTTTCCACTCGGAGAAGAAGTGGAACCCGGCCAGAGCATACGTACTAAACGCGATCCTCCAAACAATTGGGTCGTCCAAGTTCCATGCACACAGGAACCGAATTACCGCCACCAAGGCCGTCCATGTGCCAAAGGTGCGGTTGCTGAGCTGTGTGACCTGGTCGGGCTGAGCACTATAGATTTTGCGGCTAATTCGGAGATCTCCTGCATACGCTTGACAGCTGTTGAAGATGGAAACCGCAGAAATGAATAGCGTCCACTTTCCCAACAGGGTTGGCGGAAGCATGACAAAGCTCCGCCCCCTCGAAGCTCCTGATAGTCACGCGTTGACATTGGTGCGCCGCCCCCCACATTGTGTTCAAACCGCCACTGCTCCCTGGTCCCAAAACAAGTGTCCCGGCTTTTTTTTTTTTTTTTTTGTTTTTTGCATTTTCTTTATTCAAAGCTGCCTGTCCCCCCAACCTGCATAAGCACTGATTTTATTTATTGCTATATCCTCGGGGAAAATAGAGTCTCACAAGTAAACATCTCCCTAGTTTTAATAATCTATTTTAAATAATATGGAACGGCGCTACTGTCCGAGCCAACGACCAGAGTGGGGCCCCGCGCGGGGGTGGGCCTGCGAGTGCATAGACGCGTCTGATATGCACATAACATGCCAATTCGCGCCGGCGGAGCGCTGTCTCCAATGAGCCCACTTAATGCTCCTCATCAACGGTATCGAGGGCCAACACAAGACCAACAAGCAGCAGCTCCAACTCCTGGCTTGCCTCGCCAAAACAGATCTCGTAGCTATCGCCCCACGAAATTCTTGCCTTCTTCACCTCCGCAACAGCAGCGCTACCCCGCTTAACGCTGAAATTGTGATCAAAGAACGAGCCAGACACGTTGAGCGCATCCGATTGAAGGGTGATATCGTACTTATCACGGCCAAGTGAGAACTTCTTGGCGATTGTTGCATACTTGGAACCATGCACATGGATCGCAAACGTGGGAAGTATCGTCAAATGCTCCTTTTTGACCTCGGCAACAACGTTTCCTTGTAAATCAAACACCTCAATGGTATGGTGAAGGCTGAACTCCTTTCCTTTAATGTAAAGCACATCGTTCTCGTTCTGGTCCTTTACGCTAAACTTATCCTGACCAAGCAAGGTCAACACTTTTTGTTTGATATACAATTTGCGAGTCGACATTTGTGTGTTTGCTTGCAATCTACGGGGAGTGTGTAACGGGCTTATTTATAGGCGAGGCGTAGCAAGTGGCAAAAGCAACTACAGGTGAGGTTAAAACGCAACCCCTGCCCTCATGCTCTGGCCCTTTCTCTCATTAGACATATTTACAAGCGCGCTAGAGTGCTTTAATTGCAACTCGCTCGACTCTGGAATGTTAAAACGCGGTTTCGCGTCCTATTTATAGCCCAAGTAATGCTCCCATATCGGGGTAATAGTTTAAGGCTCTGTTTGGGTATGCATGTACCTGTGCAGTCGTAAGCACTACAAGCACCGTCCACTGCATAAAGGAAAAGGCACGCGAGGACACTATACGCGATACTTCAGCGTACTAATAGCTGCTACGAGGCCGCTAGAGGGGTGAAAATCGTAGCTTCTTGCTGGTATTGATGCGTGCGCAACTGCTGCTCGCCTTGAGTCCGATATCTTCGCGCCAAGTGCTTGTCTCACTCAAATTGCCAGTCTACATATCGTAACCAAGGATCTATAGAATAAATGTTCCATGCTCTGTGTACTAAGATTTGCCTATTGATAAAAGCCGTGGATCAACTGAGTAATTGCCTGTTAAATGTGTACACGCCTGGTTACTCGGCCACATTCCAAAATCTTACGCGAAACCACTATTTCAAAAACCAGAGTATCTTTTCTGATCCTTGGCATAAATCAATAGGATTGCCATGGCTGATAGCGGGCCTGCAGCTCTTTTCACCCCTTTTTTTTTCCTCCCAAGAGTTTCATATGCAGTCCAACTACAAACAACCCAGCCGGGGTGCATTCGATGCGCGGCTTAGCAATAAATCATCTACATACACGAGGAAATTTTTCGTTGATTTTACACATCCAGACTTTATATTTATTGCCCGACAATTCAACATTTGCTGCCGTTTGTGTGGCTGACGTCTTGCGCTTGGCAGATGTCAACGTTGGGCATATTCACAAGCATTGCTTGCATGCGTCATGTACCGCATCATCGAGACTATAAAAAGTAACATGGCACCGCCCCATTACGCTGCATGCTCGGTCGATTTTGCTATTCCGTTGTACCAATATTTTTCACCCTAAGCACTTTGGCACTAGCCCTGGTCTCTTTTTTTGGTTCGTTTAGAACCCATTCGGCTGGCCTCGACAATATTTATTTCCTCCGCCTCAACTTTACAAACATCACTGTCGAGGGATTCGACGTTAGCACCCTCGTCACTGATGCCGGAATCCACCAAATCTATCAAGTTGGAGCAAATGGCTACTGCTATGGCGAAAATACAGACATTGGCACGGGGGTCAACATCACAGACTGTGTGACCCCAACAGTTCCATTTTGGTTCGATCTTCTGGGTGTTTTTGAGCATTCTAAAGCGGGAAACATTCTCAACAAGACAAATATCCCAGAACAAGTTCAGCAGTACATGAATATTCTCAAAAAGGCCTCTACGGCAATGTGGTCGCTGTTGATCGCCACATGTGCATTAAGCTTTATTATTGCTATCGTAGGCATCTTTAGCTTCTGGTCAAAGGGGTTGAGTTTGTGCATATTCCTCATTGCGCTCCTCAACTTTCTCACGGCGGCTGCGGCGGCGGCTGTGGGTACTGGCCTCTATTGCATTTACAGCAACAAATTCAACGACACAGTCTCTGAATTTGGTGCGACCGCTACCCTTGGCCGTAATGCACTGGGTCTTATCTGGGGAATGGTAGGTGCCGCGTTGCTGGCCGCCATATTTTGGCTATTCACCATCTGCTTTGGCTCTGCTCGCAACAAGCAAGACAAGCAGCCCGTCGACGACTACGATAACAAAGTAAATTATTAAATGTTAGCAGGTTATCCTAGTTATATGGCTATAAGGCTGTTCTCCCTGAGTTCTCCTTGGTGCCTGGACGCATCACGTGAAGGGTAGGCCCCGCATAGGCTTGCTCTACAGATTGAGGGTCAATAAATAGGAGACTCTTAGTTGATACTGAAGATAGTACGTAAGGCAAGGTAGATGACGTAGTTTCATGACGTAGTATACGGGTACCAAGCGAGGAAGGTGCACGCCTGCGCCTGCAGCTCGTATCGACCCCAGTGACCACGGCGCCTCTAACGTACGTATATGATTCTACATATTGTCTGTAATTATTCGTGTGAATTATAATAGAGAGTGTTATCAGAGGGGCGCTTTATTGAGGTAGTTATGGCCGCTTATATATCCGCATTTGCTCATAGAGAGGGACACGTGCAGCATGCCATGCAGTGAACAACCATGTGTGCCCTGTTTTTTACGCCTCACGCTATTCTCCTTAATTTTTCTAAATTACTTATTACTTGCATATGGCTACTACAGCTTTCTATCGCTTATGGCTTGGCTGATTGACCCGCGCGATTGCCACACATTCTCATGCAGGGCTTACGTGCATCATGTACCCCATCTTTGACCATAAATATTTATTACCATGATACCCCATAGCTCGTAAACTATATGAGGAGTAAACATTGCCATTTGTGGCGCTTGGTTGCACCGCTAATCTTCACTCTATGTACCCTGGTATGCGCGTTCCTGTCATTGTTTGGATCATTTAGAACCAACTCGCCTGGCCTGCACAATATTTATTTCCTCCAGATCGACTTGTCAAGCGTCAGTATCGAAGGATACAACAACCTGACCACTCGCGTTTCGGAAACGGACATCTACGACATCTATCAAGTGGGCATAGGCGGCTACTGCTATGGCAGCTCGGACGAGATTATTGGTTGTGAGTAGCCAACCACTCCCTTTTGGTTTGATTTTGTCGGTCTTTTTGAGAATTCAAAGGCGGGAAATATCCTTAGTTTGGTGAATAACACGCAAGCAGTTCAAGACTATGAGAAGACTTTGGAGCCGGCCTCCAAGGCTGCGTGGTCATTACTGATTGTTACATGCATATTGACGTTTTTTATTGCTGTTTTGGGTACCTACATCTTCTTTAAGCCTCCTGGGCCATTCATTTACCTATTTTACGGCTCAATCCTCAATTTTTTCCTAGCGGTCACAGCTGGTCTTACTACTGGCGTCATCTTTGCTTTGGGTAAGAAGCTTGGAATTAAGCATAGTGAATATCATCCGCTTTATTCATACTATAAAAGATATGCTGGATATCAGACGTTGACTACTCGTAGCTCTGACTCCTCTGGATTTGGTGCATCTGGCGATTATGGGTTCACTGGATTTGGTCTTATATGGACAATGGCTTTTACTGCATTATTGACGCCTATAGGCTGGCTATGTGTTTTGGATTTCTCGCCACCACCGAGAGAGCCGGTGTCGAATCCAACCCCGCCAACCCCTCGGAAAAAGAATCCAACCCCTCGGAAAAAACACCCCATTAAGGACCCGGAAATCATGCAGAACTCACCTCCCTCTGCTGATGATAATTCTAACGATATGGAAATCCCCGAAAGACCCCCCCCCCTTACCAACCAAAGCAGAGCTCGAGTGACCCTCGTTGGGATGTTCGCTACTTTGATTCCCCCAGTTGATGAGTATACGAATAAACTAAGTCATTAAATAAATATTTATCTTTTTTATTGCATCTTCAAACAAGAATTAGTGAAACTCCCCATTGCTCTACAATCTCCCACCAGTTATCGTGCTCCAAGTTGTTAGCCCTACGACGACGGCATTCATGCACTACCTGCAGAGCAGTGGAGTAGGTACTAAGGCACGCCTGGCGCATTGCATCAAACCACATGTCGTAACGGTTAGTGAGCTCAACATTGCTGGGGTGAATTTCACACGCACAAATAAAGCCCGTGAAAAAGAATGGCAATGCAACGAGACGACCATCGGTGTTTAAGGCACCGATCGCTTCTAAATGCTCAATAGCTCTTTCAATATACGGCTGCAGCAACATCCTGTTGACGTCCTTTGCAAGCCGATAATGGTACACGACAAGGGCCGCGTGCAATGCTAGTGCATGGTGCATTACGGCCTCATTAACACTCGTTACCAGCAAGTCTGTCGGGGGTGACAATTCAAACTGTGTCTTCCACGTCTCGAGGTGAGATTCTAGCTGAGTACAGGCCATTGTGAGATCATGGTCAAAATCTTGCTTATTAGTTCGCATTTGCAGCGCTCTCCGCGATACTTCAATGACTTGTTTAAAGATAAATACAAGAGAGTCCGAGACACCATGGATTAGCGGAAAAGAGACCGCTTCATACTCGTGAGGGATTTTCTCATTGGGTACCGCAGTCTCAGTAGTGGCCGCGTCCGCGTCTCTGGGATCTGCTGTACTGGGGATAGGAACAGCCTGGGATGCATATTCTTGGAAATACTGCTCAAGCTGGGAAGTATTGTTCATATAACTAAGTGTGTGCTGGCGCGACTCCATTTTTTCTAGTTGCTCGATTTGGATCGAATTCTGCTGCGGCTCTACAGTATCTTCAAACGTACGATCCATCCACTCATCACTAAGTTTAAGCTCTTCGGAGCTAAACGTTGTGGACCGTTGTAGAAGCGTGAGCATTACACAGACTCTATGAAGAATCCGAGCCTTGCGGCTAAGCTGTGGTCTCTTGAGACATCGCGAATTAATGAGCCGCTGTGCAGCATTAAGAGGTACAAGGCCGGATCCCGACTCACCCTTGATGAGATCTACTGAGACCATAGAGAGCAGAGCCACGAGGAAATCCTTGTACTTGTTGGGTCCTGAATTAAGTGCTCTCAGTAGCGCTGCTTTAGCTTCTGATTGAAGTCCAGAGCCCAGATCATAATAATACTGAGCCTGAGCGGACATGATTGGTAGCATGTTGCGGATGTAAAACGCCGACGCGGCCATGAGCGAATTGAGGATCGCATATCGTGCATCACTTGTCTTGCCCGTAGCAATAATATCACCTATTGCATTGTATGCACGAGGCAAATAAATTGTACTCCAAGGGTTTTTAGGGTGAATAACATAAGTCATGACGGGTACCAGATGCTCTTTATAGATTTGTAGCAAGTAGCGTGATCGCGAAATAAAAGTGCTTGAATTACCGAGAGCAAACTGATCACGACTCAATTGAGGGATCAGGTTCGATATTTGTGGGAAATCATCGGCATTAAATGGTGATTCTGGGCTGAATATGAGGTTTTGAGACGATGGCACAATCTCCATATACGCCTCGGGAAACATTTCGATGAGTTCATGCTCAAACGACTCGAGTTGTGGCATAATATCATCACCTTCGGTAGTAGCGCCAACCAAGAACGTTGGGTCAGTATTGAACGGCTGGGCATAGCTGCCTCCATCTGGTGTGACACTTGCACTGTGCAATTGGCTAGGTGGTGCACTACTGACGTGGCTATTGGTAACCTGCAGAGGCCGTGAATCCGGCGTACTCGGGCTCGAGCTTGTGAATTTCTTGCGACGCCTTCGTGGCGGTTGTTGGTCGGCCTGAGTGCCACCCGAGCAGAAAACTCCAAATGGGCCAACCACAGTAGTAGATTCCCCCAATGGCGAGGCAACATTGAGGTTATTCAGGTCCAGGTCTAGCTCTTCGTATGTTTCATACATCATATTTGGCGGGAATTTTACAAACTCGACTGCTCTGCGGTCATGTCCAGGATCAGCCTCGCCCGACCACCGAAGTTTAATGCTATAACCTTCACATTTTATGTTTGCTTTGAGGCATTGACGACAACTAGGAGTCCCTAGATCGCATTTAATCTTGCGGCCACGGCAGGTCCAGCACCCAGTAAAAGATTTGGACTTGACGGGCATAATTAGATAATTTTTAGTTCTGACTCTTTTGTAGATTCCGGACAATGGTTGATTTTAGGCGGCGTAGAAGAGCGAATTTGTTTGCAAACGACTTGAAAAGCTTGCTCTATGCTTATGGTGATGTTGCAAACCCCCACCCCGAGACGATTGCTGTCCTCGAGGACATACTGCAGGAGTATATTGCCAGTGTCTGCTTTGAGGCCTATCGACTGGCAAAGGCCGCCAATCGCCAAAAACTTAAAGTAGAGGATTTCAAGTTTGCTCTTCGCAATGATCCTCGTAAACTCGGCCGTGTTGAGGAGTTGCTGTTATTGCAAAAGGAGATCCTTGAGGCAAGAAAGACGTTTGATAACAGCGAAGGTAAAATGACCAAAGCATTTGAAGAAGAAGAGAAAAAGGGCGAGGACGATAAACCCAAGGAGACCAAGGACAAATCTGAGGGCAAGTCAGATAAACCGGAGAAGGAGAGCAAGAAGAAGAAGTAGTGTGTGTGTGTGTGTGTGTGTGTTTTATTTATTATATTTGGGTGAGGATGGCCATGCTTTTCGAGCCGTTTTTACGATTGTCTTGCTGCCATATTCCACAGGAAGGTTGTCGTGGTACTGATAGTGCAGGCATCTGGTGTTCATAATGGTTAAAGCTATGATCTAGTGACTTTTAGGGGTAATTACGTATTGAATTTAAGATTTATGCGACATATTTATTACTAGCTGTGCTCTTGGAGGTGGTGACAAGATACGATGGTCCTATATACATTGTGGAGGCTGTTTAGCTGGTGTATGTGACAATGCAAACGAACGGTGAGTATTGTCATTAAAACAAGAAGCAGGTTAAAATCTTACCGAGTATGAATTATAAACTGGTTTATATCTGGTCCATATTAGGTCCATATCAGCTCATCCTCATTGCTAGCTTACAACGGATACTACACTGGGGTGCCCGGTATACCTCACTGCTGCCGTCACCCCATTCGACAAATTACTACTACAAACTGATTATTACTTGCAAAGACATGTATTAACGGAACAAGTTATAACCAGTAAACAGTACTAGTTGGTCGAAAGGCTGCTGCTGTGAAGCAAGCGAGTCCAGGCGCGAGTTTGTGCTCTTGCGAGTACAATTCAGCAGGGCTTTGCGTTGTGTACCACAACGAATAAGAAAAAAGCACAACTGCTGTCTCGACGCCCAAAAAAATGGACTCGCAGCTCCTTTTTTGTCGTGATCTAAAAAAGTAAAATTATGCTGCTCAGAGATATTATATATATATACTTAGACCTTGAAGGCCTTGCTTCTCCGGCGACCACGAGCACGCTCGAATTTGCGGCCCTTGGACTGAAGACGAGGAGCCTTACCCTTGTGAGGACCGAAACCAAAGTGACGGACAGACTCACGGTGGGAGCGGGGACCACGGACAATCAAGGTGTTCTCACCCTTGGGGGCGCGGCGAGCGAGCTCATCAAGAGTGATGACCTCACCACCGGCCTTGACAATGCGGGCACGGGCACCGTCGGTGACGCGGAGGGCGGCGACGGTGATCTTGGGGACATCAAAGAGACGAACGTCGTCAGTGACAGTACCAACAACGACGGCGGTCTTGTTAGCGGCACCGGGCTGGGCGGTGGCGCGGCTAAGAGCGCTGAGGCTGACGGGGGGACGGTTGGCCTTGGAGAGGAACAACTGCTTGAGGATGACGCGGTTGAAGCCAGACTCAGTGCGGCGAGCGAGGAAGCGGTAAAGCTTCACAAGCAAACGCAAGTAAGGGTTTTCGGACTTGGGAGCGGTGCGGACAGAGGCACGCTGGTGCTGCTTAACGTAGTGATCGACACCCATGATGAAATGTAAATTTCAGAGTGGCAGAGTACATGAGTGGTGTTGAGTGGTAGGGCGCAAGCCCTATGTGTATGACTAAACAACACTGTCCACCCCCATCCCTACACGACATTACTGTAATCAGACCCTTGAAGATTTGTAGGCAAGTCTCGCCCGCCACGCCCTTGCGCCACACGCGATCCTCAAGCATCTCGATTACCAAGGCCCTTCCTAATTTCGGTAGCCCCAAAGTCATCCATCCACATATCTGACTATGCTTAAAGATCTGCCGCCACCCGCTAAAACAAACCCTCGGGGAATTCCTGAGGCACCATTTTTATCCAATGTAGATGAATTCTGTGCCAACGAGGAAGACGCTACGCACCTTCTGCAAATCCTCACTGAACAACTGCAAAAGTATCAATTCATGGAACTCAACACCAAAGAGCGGATCAAGTCGCTTGTCGACAAGATTCCCGATATTCAAAAATCGCTTGATATGACAAAATTCCTCCAATCCAAGCAAGGGTTTGAAACGAGCTATGAGCTCAATGACACAGTGTTTACCACCGCAAAGATTGAACCCACAGATACAGTTATGGTATGGTTAGGGGCTGGTACAATGCTCGAGTACCCTCTGGATGAAGCAATCGAACTGTTATCTAGCAAACTTGAATCGGCACATACAAATCTCGATAGCTGCAACGAGGATCTCGAGTTTCTTCGTGAGAGCATTACAACCGTTGAAGTCAACACGGCACGAGTAGTCAACTGGAGGGTTGAATTTAAAAAAAAGTGAGCTGAAACCCCGCTATTTTCTCGGTCATCTTTTCTTTTTTTATCAGAAGCCAATCGCTTCATAGTTAGATATATACACTATAGTTTTGCCCAATTAGCGTTGTGGCCTACTTAGCTTGCCTTGGTGACATCGAGCAACAAATCATCGGCATTGAGGGTCAATTTGTTGCCGCTAGGACCAATTACACTGGCGATCTCTCTAGCAGTGTCGATGCGTTTAAGGTCAAGGTAACCTTTGCTCTTCTTGACGGCATCACCAATAAGTTCCGCACTACGAGCCTCACCTTGGGCCTTGACAATCATACTCTGTTTTTCTTGGCGAGCACGGTCGACAATGAATGCAGCCCGAAGAGCATCCTGCTGGGCAATTTGCTTGGCTTCGACTGCAGCGGTGAACTCGGGCGAGAAACTCATTTGCGTGAGGGATACATCGTCCAACAAGATATTGAACTTTGCTGCACGCTGCATAAGGCTGTCGCGCACGAGCTTGGAGACCTTTTCACGCTGGGTGATGAGCTGCGACGCATTGAACTGGGCAACGACCGCCTTGAGCACCTCATTAATGATGCTGGGCAGTACTCGCTCATCATAATCGGCTCCCAATGTGCGGTAAATCGTCGCCAAGGATTCGACCCGTGGGCGGCTCAACACACGGCAAGTGATGTTGACCATCTGCAAGTCCTTGGTACCGGTCAGTGATGACACGTTGCGGGGCTTTGCACGAACATCAAAGTCAATCGGCCGTTGGAACCATGGAAGAGCAATGTGGGTACCTTCATTGTAGAGCTGGGCCTGAATACCGCTCAGGCGCGAGTAAATGATTGCCCGGTGACCACCGTCGACAGTGAAGAGCGCACTCGACAGCAGTGTGGCACCAACACCAAGAAGCAAGATGCCGCCAATTCCGGCCGCGCCTTGAGGGCTTCCCCGTTGCTTGTTTGCCTGGTTTTGCACCTGGCGGAGGAATTGCTGGAAGTTCTGGGACATGTCAGCAGAGGAGCCGGCCGTGGGCTTAGTTATGGGGGCCCGATGATGGAGGCGCTTCACCGCTGGAAGAGGCCGGGCGCGACGGAGCAATGGCGAGTATGTACTGGCGACAATGTCAATTGAAGGTGGGAAAGCAGTAATTGGGCTACCTGGGCGGGGGATTACGCCATTGAGAGATGGTAAGCCCCGGCGATGATATTTGGCGGCATGTGAGCAGAGTGGTGTTACAAAGTTGATTTTTCTAACCGTAAGAAAATATTTATTTTGTGCATTGTAATGTCAAAACTGTACTAAATGCTGTGGGTCTATGTTTGTGTGCTAGAACCGACGTTATATTAGTCAGCACTATCCCCCTCCCCCGTGGCGGCAGAGCGCGCGCGCCTCATCTTGAGGGCTGCGCGCCGAGAGCTATGCTGACTAACACACATAGGGCTCCATACCACTCATTCTCTACAACACAACCGAAACCCACTCAGAACGAATTTCATCAATATGGCTGGCGTAACTGTTCGCGACGTTCCTGCTCAGGACTTTATCAACGCATTCGCTGTTTTCCTTCAGCGTCAAGGTAAGCTCGAGATCCCCGGCTACGTCGAGATCGTCAAGACCGGTATCTCCAAGGAGCTTCCTCCCCAAGAGAGCGCCTTGTGGTTCTACAAGCGCACTGCTTCCATCGCCCGCCACATCTACCTCCACAAGGACGTTGGTGTCGGTCGCCTTAACAAGCGCTACGGTACTACCAAGAACCGTGGTTTCCGTCCCTCCCACCACAAAAACGCCTCTGGTTCCATCAACCGTCGCGTCCTCAAAGCCCTCGAGAAGCTCGACATTGTTGAGCTCAGCGAGAACGGTGGTCGCCGCCTCTCTGAGAAGGGTAGCCGTGATTTGGACCGTATTGCTGGTCAGACCATCGCTGGTGATGACGAGTAATTTTAAAATACATAATTTAATCATTTGATTTGTACTTAACCTTTGAAGGGAGGCGTGAAGGGTTTTTCAAACCTTTTGCGATGTAGATCATCCTCACTATTTCTTTAATTTGCATTTCATACTTGTAAATGGATAAAGGAGCAGAAGATGGCTACTGCATTGACAAACTCGGGCCTGCGGCCATGGATGCTACTGGGCCACTACCCTTTTTAAATATCAAGTCAAATTCATCAATTTACTTATATGCAAGTAGTTAATACATAACTTTATTTTTGTTGGTTGTAGTCCTCAACAATAATGGAGTCCTTGTGCGAGTCCTTGTCACTAAAGTGAGAAATGCTTGCACTACTATTGTCTTGAGCTTCCTGTTGCTGTCCAGTAGCCTTGGCTTCATTATCTGTAGACTCTGCATCGTAGCGGATGGCTCTAGAGGAGCGGGCACGGATTTGAGGGCCAAACTTGAACAAGATGAAGGGAAGGGTGGTAAGGGCAGTTCCAATGATGGAAAGAATCAAACCAGCATATTGAGGGCCGACATTGTTGAAGAACTGAGATGCAAACAAAGGAGATACAGATCCAAGTGCGTTACGCATAAAACCTTGGCCAGCAATGGCAGACGATGCACTGGGACCGTAGCAGTCAGAGGTGAAACTATAGCAAGATTCAAACACAAAGAAGATACCCAAACCGATGCATGCAAGACCTACACAAGGGCCCATCCAGTGGACAAATGCGTACTGAGTGAAACTGAAGATAAACAGGCCAATGGGCAAGAAAACAGCTCCACACATAGCACCATAGAGACGAGCCTCGGGAGGTACAACCTTTTGCTTGGCAGCAATGCTATTGTATTTGCGGATTTGCAAAAAGTTGAGACCAAATCCAAGAGTACAACCAATGGCAAGAGCGATATAGGGAAGGCCAGCTACACCCGTTCCCCAGTGACGGTTCTCGGAGAAAGCAACAGAAATGGCAGTAAGGAAAAGGAAAGTAATGAACCATGCAAACGCAATCCAAAGACCAAAGAAAAACACTACGGGTTCGGCCACCAACATGCCAATAGCCTTGATACTCGAGTTGTGGAGCTGTTCCTTGAGACCAGGAGCCTCAAGTTCTTCCTTGGCAATCCAGCGGTCATCTCCGGTATCAGCACGGAGTTTCTTTGCACGCTTCTGCAAAGTGACGCTACCGCGGGTCTCGGTAAGAGCGGCTGCAACGACAATCAGGAGAGGGATATTAGCGAGGCCCTGAATACCCTCAAGCCAACGCCAACCAAGTGCTTGATCGACGAAACCAGCGTAAATGGGGGCTGATACAGTACCCAGGATGGCGATCCAGGCGAAGCAGGCCATTGGAATAGCGCGATCCTGGGGTCTAAACATATCATCAAAAGTACCACCGACAAGAATAGTACCGATGCAACCAAACAAACCAAGGAAAGCACGGAGAACAAGAATGGTTCCAATGTTCTTACCGAGAGCAAGACCAATAAAACAAATGCAGAAGAGAAAGTAACCACCAACGTAGACGATACGACGTCCAATGAGTTCACAGAAAGGTGCAAAGAAAAGAGGAGCGATGGCGCAGGTGATATTAAACAAAAACAGACCAAGCTCGCCCATCTCAGTGGAGGTGTGTAGGTCTTCGACCATACTGCCGATACCAGAGCTGTAAGCAGTAGTGGCAAGACCAATGAAGAGAGTCATTGAACACAAGAGACCGGTAATAAGCCATTTATAACTGGCGTTCCAGTTGAATGGATCCTCAAGATCGTTAGGAGCAAATTCGAGTACTACCCACTCGCGGCCGTCCTTGATAATTGAATCGGTATGCGTGAGAGGAATGTCGCAGTCAACTTTTTGCAGAGGGCGAGCCTTATTGGTGGGGGAATTTGGGTCGACTTCGAGCTCCTCAAGGAATTTACCACCAGCGATACGTCCCTTGGGGTTGCCCATTTGTTGCCAATCGAGATCTGCGGTAGCTTCAGCTTTAACCATTTTGGGAATTTTACTAGTGTAGATGCAGACAGATGTTTTAGTTTTGAAAGTAACGAAAAGGTTTTTGGTAAATCTTTTCTATTGGGTGTTTCTGAACTAAAGTGGGCTGACGCAACTAAGTACAAGATTGACAAGGAGCCCAGCTCCGTTTATAAACCTGCGTGATCTGGGTAGTTGTCGCTTACATAACATATGCACAAAAAAGCCGATCGGAAAAAAATGCATGCACTATTATGACGTTTAGCTACTGTACATGCATGACATGATCGAAAAGAGCGCAAATATGGGGATATATGGGGAGAGCGCGGGGAAAAAATATTCTCCAAAGTTTTGAATTCAGAGTACCAGTCAGCATATAGTCATATTCCGGGTCGTAACATTAGCTTATATATCGCAAGAACTTTAACTTTTCGGATTAAATATTTGCCCTGCATATTGATCTGCGCTTATGAAGAATTTTTGCGAGAAGGACCGTTTTGAATGATCCCTGCTGCAAAAGCTCATCCATTGTAAAATTAATAGCTTTCAGTGCTAACTTATTTGCCAAAGTATCTTTAGCCAATAAAAAGACCCTGCTACTCCGCGTTTACCCCTCTCGGAGAATGCATGCGGTGGCTTTTATGCAGCAGCAGGTGATCCTGCAGCCCTGGGAGCAATTGACTCTCCGAGACATTTCGAATCAACGCCTGCCTACAGTATATAGAATCTCCTGGAGATTCAGAATAAATTATCGGCTTGGATATCGACGTGGGGGCTGCTCTAGGGCATCCCCCAGGGTAGGGAGACCATACATGATTCTCTTCCTAGAACGAACTGGATCGCTTGGCGCAATTTTGGGCACCCACTAGCAAAACATCACTCATCTCAGTGAATTTATCATGAATACTGTCGATTATACTTGGGCTATTGGTGTTGGCCCTATTTGCAAAAGCTCACATTCAGACTCTACACGGCTGTATCCTTGCTGAGAATTAATAGCTCCTTGGCACCAGATCAAAGTAATCGAGCCATACGAATGCGCTCTAGAGCTCCAGCTACGTTGAGGCATTTAGTGATTAGGTGGCGTGGTGCCAAGGCCCTAGTGATCAGGGGACGCTGGAGCGAATATCACCGTTCGATGGGTAAATGTGAGGATCTTCATAAATGTGTGTTCCGTATTATGGACTGGACAGTCGAGCCCGTCAGACATTCCCGCGCTACTTGGCGATGCTGCATCGTTGGCCCAGTAACCGAGCGCTAATTGTACCCTACATATTGAAACCTCAGATCAAAGCTATGCAGCTCCCGAGGAGCCCCCTTTGCGCCGCAACGACTAATGAAAGTTGTCCGGCGAGATTATTTAGATTTTAGGTTGGATCGGTTAAGTAGAACGAAAATGACTCGTGCATCATCGGTTGCTAGCTTGCATACGACGGATCATCCGGTAATTACCCTATGCACTGGGTTATGGTCGGGTGATGTTGACGCCGCAACGTTTAGGGCGGTACTGGGGAAAACTGCGTCTGCATTATGGAGATGTAGAGGGGTTGAGTACGAGGATCGGGGGGATTGCGGGGGTGGGGGCTGTGTGAGTGAAAGGAAGTACTGTAGCAGACATGCCGTTCTCATAATTTGTGCATAGTCAAGGAGGTCTGGGGCATAGTTTGGTTTTATATAGATATAAACTAAGTGGTATAAATCGATAACTTGCTATCAACTCGAGGTTTCCCTCCCCAGAGCCGAGACTTGTCTCCAGGATCTCACCTGACACCCACGTGAGTATCGCAGAGGAAGCCCTCGAGTTGTTGGGATTGGATCAGGCTTTTTGGAACAGTGATTTGATCCGTTTCTTCTTGTTAGAAGAATTTGCTAGGGGCTGCATTGGACTGTCCAGCACTGGGTAGCCTAGCAACGTGAGGGCGGGAATGGGAGCAGAAAGCTCGGCAGTAGCTGCTGGGTAGTGTCAACTGAGTAGTAGCTCCAGTATAGTTACTGTAAAAATCCTAGCCGGTGATGAATGAGCACTGGCACTGGCAAGCGGCACTGGACCGTCAATCACTGCATGATGCGACGCACCCGGCATTTCTTTCAGGCTCGTGGCGGTAACCAGTGGCACCCCATTTGATTCTCGTAGATCCAATCTCCCAATTTGTATATTTGGGCCAGACAGTCTAGTAGCCATGAACCTACTTGTCGACTTTTGAGAGAATCATGAACTTGATCGACAGGCACGGGTTGTAAACAACGGGCAGCAGGTACTTTGTTCAAGTATGACAACGCTGCATCGGTGTCAAATTGGTTGAGCCTCGAGCAATCTGCAGACGGTCGCTTTGCTAACCCGTAAAGGTACCTTAGACACAACGATCCATGGGCACATGGCCAACAATTAAAGAAAGTGAAAATATAACCTAAAATCCTAGAATGCTATGGGGCTATGTATCGTTCTAAAGTGTACCTAACCGCCGGGTCGAACAATAAATTTGCCGACTACCTCTGTACCTGTTGTGAGCTTTCTATTTGAATACACATCTTTTCGCTTTGCGGTGAAAGCACGTATATTCCCTTTATATTAACCAAGTAACACATATTTTCCTAGTCTAAACCTTCGTGATGTAATATTTCTTTATGCTTAGTCTCTTAACCCGATTCTAACCGTTACACTGGTATGAACCTCTTACGTTTGAACACAGTCTCTTTTCTTTTTCTTTCCCACTTTTCTTGAGTATTGACTACTAGAAGTCAAAGTGCGGCAGCCTCAACTGCAACAGGTCCCTCGAGCAATTCGAGCTCCTCACCTGCCTCCACTACTGTTAATTCACCTTCCCCTGTGACTGGATTGGCTACGGATGACACTGTTCCGACTCCGGATACTGACAATGTTAACAGTATCAGTAAACCCCGTTCTGGTTCACAAGATCCCTCAGTGTCTCATCTCGACACTGAACCTCAGCCCGCGGTACAACCTGTGGCTGTTGTTCCTGCTCCGGCTCCTTATAATTAGGGACCACAGATTGAGTTGGTTCCTTATATTGACACGGTTGTGGACTCGACTGGCCTAACCCAATGGCTGAATGATGTCGAAGGCAAACTACTCATGGAGCGAGTTCCTCGAGGCCGTTGGGTCACCTTGGCGTTATACGCTATCAAAAGCCCACAAATTGTGGAGTGGCGAACTACATGGGTCAAATCTGTGAAGTCTGAGTCCGATGAGGACATTGATTCGAATTCATTTGCCAATTCCTTACAGCGTCGTTTCTCTGTTAACAGAGAACCCAGAAATTCAAACCTGGCGTAATCTCAATGAGAAACTGGTAGCTTCTAGTCACCACGCAAATTATCCTGAGATAGCATCACAGCGTGCTAATCAGATTGACTTCCTCAATCTTAATGAGGATGATGCCAAGACGCAACTCTGGTTGGGTTTCCGGGACAAGGCCGCGAACAAAGTTCGTGATGTAGTCCCAACATGGGAATCCATCCCGTGCGAGTCGGTCTTGAGAGCCATTCAGGCAATTGGTGATACCTCTGGCGGCTCAAATTCAAGTACTCATTCGAACGCTAATAAGCGTAAGAATGGGAACCACAACCCAGGTTCCAACGCCGGTGGCAATAACCACAGCAATCCTAAGAAGGCCAAGAGGCTACCTCCTAGTGATTGCAAAGCCTGCGGCACACGGCACTGGTACAGTAATTGCCCTACTCGCAAGAATAGTGGTAACCCTGGACCGAGTTCCAGTTCTGGCAGTTCAGGCCAGGCAAAAAAAGCGTAATGGCGGCACCCATGGCCATTACTCCCGAGTCTGCTGTGACTCCCGTTATCTCTAGTGAGGTAGCAGAATCACACGATGCTAAAAATGTGAATCTTCCGATTCACCGTACAATAAGTATTGAATTAGCGTATAAAAATCGTGTAAATCACAACATAATAAAATAAACAGCACTTATTGACTATGGAGCCGAGAGTAATTTCTCTCGCCCCGGTTAGCCGTCAAATTACGACTTAAACAAGTCAAAATCTCGCCAGTAGACGTAGAATCTCCCCTGTTGGGCCTGTTGGACGAAGAAAATCATGGTGTGTTGTGTCGGTTTAGAGTTCTATGGAAAACCCCACCTGCACAGACTCGACACAGTGCGGTGATCAGCACCCTCCTATACGGATAGCAACCCCAATTTACTGGAGCACAAACACTGCAAAACAAGTGAACGTAGCACCGTTAATTTGGCAAGTCCTCGTCGACTGTGATCATCTGTACACCTACCCAGCACTTTCTCAAAGTGAGAAACAAGCTGTTCGCATTGACCCAGCCGAGCAAAGCTTATTACTGAAGATCATTTTGAGGCTGAGGTTGATTCTGTTTGATTCTGTTTAGACTGACCAGCTCAGGAGCCTCAAACTCGACTTTTTTTTCTTGTCCGAGCAATCAAAGTTTTCATTGCTTTTTCATGAGTCCTCGACTGAAACAAGTTAGCAATGATAGCAATGGTAGCAATGGTAGTGTAGCAACTGGATAAAACCCCCCTCCTTGGACTATTTGGGGGCGCACGCTCGCCAAGATTGAGACTAGCACCAAAGCGCCCCCGTGTAGCCCCCTCCACCAAACAACAACTGCTAGAACACGGCACGTATCCCCCTTAAAGCACAAAGAATGACGCTGTTTGGATCTATAAAAGAATTATATCATTCTATTACAACCCCCGACCACTATGCCTCGTTTAAAGGTGACCGCCCTGCCGGCCACGACGCGGTGCCGCTGAACGCAAACTCGAGCAGCCCCGATCTGTATGTACACGGCAACCGCAGTGCGCAATTAAACTCGGGCCCCAGTCAGAGTAGTGATATCCCGATGGCCCCGCTGGGGCCCTCCATTGTGGTTGCTTGGACGCGTATTATGAAGTGGCTCGAAGAGCACTACCCCGAGCTGCACGACCAGGTCCTCGATGGAGCCACTCCGCGGGATATCCAGGAGTTCGAGCACGATTTGGATGTGGCGTTACCCGCCGATGTGCGCGAAAGCATGGAGCATCATGATGGACAAGAGCGTGGTGGCCGTCCCACCGGTCTCATCTTTGGTATGGAGCTGATGGATCTCGAGACAGTTATGGAAGAGTGGAGTATCTGGCGCCGTGCTGCCATTAGACTAAACGAGCGCGATCGTGTGCGCCAAGCCGCCTCTGTGCCCACCGGCCCTTCGTCGAGTGCCCCTAGTGCGAAGCCGTCGCTGCTGCCCCGCCAACGCTGTATTCCAGCAAACGCAGTTCAGTGCGTGTATTCGCACCCTGCATGGATCCCACTCGCTAAAGATGGCGTCGGTAACAACATCGCCGTTGACCTGGCCCCTGGCCCCGCTGGCCGCACTGGTCAGATCATTCTGTTTGGTCGCGACTTTGACACAAAGTACGTGGTTGCCCCCAGCTGGTCACACTTTTTAGATGGGTTTGCAAACGATGTTGAGAACGGCCGGCCTTATGTTGATGATGATATCGAGGACCCTATTTTTGCCATGAGAGAACACAACCGCATGGTTAGCTACCTTGACGTGTTGCGCAGAAGGGTGACCCCTGCCCGCCGTGAACCGCAGTCTGGATCAAGCACCCCAAGTGTGATCTCACCGGTTGCCAGTTCGACGCAAATTTCCGTCATGAAGCTCGAACCAAAGTCCGGTAATGCCGGCAGCACAGGACTGGGCAGTAAATTTGATGAGTTGCAAGAGGAACCACTTGATGAGCCTCCTGCGTTGGATGAGGCTAGTCCTGCTCCAGTGACTAGTGCCCCAGAAGCTGCCGCCCCAGAAGCCGTCCCCGCAACGACCCCAGAAATCATCATCTCCCAAGAAGAAGATCCGGCCACAAAAGAGCCCGAATCAAGCATCGAGCCCGAAAGCATAGAGCCCGAGTCTCTTGAAGCAACGCCCGAACCATCAGAAGCTTCTACAGCGCCCTCAGCCGGGGGCACTCCTGCCGCTACTACCTCGGGCAAGAAGCGCAAGAACAAAGGCAAAAAATCAAAGTCGTAAACGCAGCGTATTTTTATTTCGACGCAGGCGTCAAAACTAGAGCTCTTTTACCTCCCCGCCATTTTCTTTTTGTCAATCTCATCCTGGTATTATTAGCTACATAAAACATAAAAAAACGATTTCAAGACTTTCAAAGATCTTTTCCTCCAAACACGTTTTCGGGAAGCTCGAATGCGTAGACGCGAACTGGAACGGCACCAGAGCAGTCAGAAGGAGCTGATTTACCAGCGGCGATGTTTCCAGTGCTAGGGCACACAAAGAAGCTATTGGAGCCACTAATTGTAAGCTCAATGCCCGAAGTGAGCTCCCACGTCTCTGATTTAGACTGGCCCACAGTGGGGTAGCCGCCCGAAACACCAATCGACTTGCCAGCATAAGTGACCGCCGAGGGGATTGTAAGGGTCAAGTCAGACTTGCCATCGAGTGAGAAGCGGCCGTTGGTGTCGACACCAATATTTTGCAAGTGATAGGAAGTGCCGTCAGAAACAGTGACAAGAGTGAAGAGGGGGGCAGCAGCAGCGGCAGATAAGACCGTGAATAATGACGCAAGCATCTTTTGTAATATAGAATGGAGCAACGTTTAATGTGCAGTACTTATATGTTTATATACCGATCTGTCGCATGTTGTGAGCGGTTAGGTAAACAAGGACTAAAACCTGAGACGCATATTGACCGCATTTTCAATGGCCATGACCTTTCTCGGGTTTAAAAGTTCTGAATCTGCTTTATATGGATTTTTGGCGAGATTTTTCCCTCAAATATCCTATTTTCCCCCGCTCGGGTGCAAGTTTTATGCGCAGGCCCTCGCCCGGTACGGGTGTACAGATTCGAAAATCCCGCTTGTAATTGGAGCTTATATTGTTAGAACCCTTTCAAGGGATAATCTATCTATTTAATTTTCGAAAATTGGCTTGCCACGACAAGTTCTACTAGCATTTACCACTCTGGGCAGCTGGGATCCATGCATCATGCATGGCCGCAATGACTATTGCCTAGCAACGGTGGGCCCAAAAAAGATCATATCCTTACCCTTATGCATGGTTATGCATTCTTTATGTTTCATATATGCCTTGACGTGCCAAGACTATGCGCATAGCAAATCAACTAGCGAGCTCAGAACCTCAAAATAAACGGGACCTAGTAGTGGGGATTTTTTCACTAGTGTAGCGGTGTTATTTGCCGCAGCCTGCACGCTTGGTAGATAGATGGGTGCTGATCTAAATATGGCCGTGGTGTGGCTTGTAAGTAAGCAAAATGCGCTATGCAGATGCAGCTACACAAGAGATGTGGGAAAAATAACATGGTTGGGCTAGTATCAGGTAGCTTCAATCTAGTACCCCAGCGTGGTGTAGGCGGTTGCCGCCATTGCAAAAATCTATGCGTTCCTCATGGCGTCGAGTAATGGTTCATTGGTTATGTTCCTCGGCCTAGGTAAAGAAGTTAATGGAGGCGGCTCAACGGGCCAGAACACCCCTTTTGCCTACACTTAAACGCCACCACCACCACCACTGTCAGCTCAACTCAAACTCTAGATTAACCAAAACGGTCATACCAGGCAACAGTCGATTAACCCACTGTTGATAAAATTGGCCGTGCTATGCACTTAATATTATCAATCTCCCTTTAAATTATAGCCAGTTCCATCCGTAATGTATTTACTATCACTTATATCGGCCCTCAGATTGGTTGGCTCGACTCTGCCTTGGATGCCTCTGTCCTGTCTAGCATACAGCAGCTGCGACGTTTACAGCACTTGATTTTAATAGTTCTATGAATCTAGATAAGCCTAGATGATTCTTATCTATAGTATGTTAGTTCAGGCAGTAGATCCAAAACTTGGGCACTATTAGAGTGATAGCAGATAATGGAATATAATACCCTATAGTCAGGTAGTTTGGAATATTTTCCAACCAATTTGGACGCATAAATACCAAATTAGAGGTTCGCAGCAGCATATCAACCTGCAAAATGTGCACGAAGTATCGAGCAGCTCAAACAGTACCCAATGGCCTAGTATATCACTAAATGACTATTTACAGGTTCTTTTTAGCCTGGAATGAAGTGCAATCGCTAGTTTTTGTTACATATCCTCCATGCAGCACCCGCCTTCTACATTGACCCCAATCTCGATAGCACGTCCCTGCAAGTAGCCAGCTGACTGGATGCAAGTAGAAGCCAGCCTCGACTCGTCATTGATATTCTGCGGGGACGAGATCGCGGCAAAGATCAAGTTTATCCCCAAAGAAACGGTGCATATCCTGTCTGCCGGTGTCTACATCCAAACATTTCTCCAATTGGGCGACTTGGTGCACCCCGAACCGTTTGAGCCTCTACGAGCAAGAGGCCCCATCCTCGGCCACCACGACCAACCACAAGGGTTTTTAGGGATTTTTGGTCTAAGAGAAAAAAGCAAAGACTTTAAGCTCTACAACAGCGAGCAGCAGTTACTGTGTGCCGACGTAGTATGCGATAACCCCACGGAATTCGATGCCCAATTTGTGGTTCCTCGCTCTTTGAGCCCGTCGTACAACTCAAAATCACTCGCGGTGCACCATGAGCTTGTGATTGACTTCCAGGTCCTCAAAAATGGTCAACCAACGCCGAGTCTCCTGAGCCTTCCTTTTCGAGTATTTCCCCGAGCAAACGAAGAATATGACTTACTGACGGAAATTAAGGCGGTTGCACGCACTGATGTACCAGATCGACGGAAAATCCTTGACCACTTGGAATCACTAATTAAGCATCGTAAGGAGGCAACGCCTCAGCCCGAAGACCCGCTTGCGGTGGAAGAATTACCGACAAAGGTTAAATTTGATCTTGTTAAGGAGAAAAAAGTGCTTATGTCAATCCATTTAGCACGTCCTTTTATCCATATCGGCGACTGCCTTGTTGCATTCATGGACCTGGCCCCCGAGTGCTTTCGCCTCAGTGCTACACTTGAGCTAGCCGAGACCCTCGACTCATCGATTGCTACGGCCAACACTGAATATCGTAGAGTGATTGCATCGCAATCGTCGGTCGTATTTGGCCTCACAAACACCGCAATTCAGCTGCCGACTCCGGCCAGCTCGTTGCCTCAAATGAAGTTCAACCAGCTCAACACACATTACAACTTGAAAATTGAGCTCCTTTGTACTACAGAAGTAGCGTTCGACCCAGAAGTCAAATCCCAGATCAATACCGAGCTCGTGTCGACATCCATCCCCATCACGGTTGTAGCGCCAATCAACAGCGGCAACCACATCTGCCGGCTTTGGGGGTTTCACTAGTGTAAAAAATCGGTAAATGCATTAATCAAAGTCTCTATAAAAAATATTTATGTATTCTCAATACCTTGAAGCGCCGCGCCGGAACGAGCCTACCAAAAGAACCGCTTGCGAGGCGATCGTGGAGTGGATTTTGGTGTCGAGTCAGGAGTTGTCAGTGGAGGAGTTTGCGGCAACAGATCAGGCTGTGTTGACGGTTTATCAGCGGCAACAGGTGCAGGGGTACTGCTAGACCAGCCAAACATACCAAAGAACTTATTGCTCAGGGTTGACTCGGGCTGGGGTTGTGGTGGCTCATGGTCGTTGAGGACACCGCGCAGCTCCGAGATGGCGTCAGTACGCTTGCGGTTCTTGAAAAGGCCAATATGACATGGCTCTACAATATCAAAAAGCTCCTCGTCCGTGAACTTATTGAAGATGCGGTAATTATTCGTTTGCTGCCATTGGGTTGCCCATGTGGAGTTGAATGCTTTAAGCGGGTTCACGGGATAGCTACGAGCAAAGAAACCCGAGGGGTTATGATGCTGCTTTTCCAAGTGCTGGTTATACTTGGCACATGACACAAGTGCAATCAAATAATCCTCAAATGCATGGCGAATGTAGTCGTCGCTGCCATTGTAGCCAAGCGAAGTAGGCTGCTCAGCATTTTCTGCATCCCAAGTACTATTCACACTGGAAAGAATCGTATTCAAAAAAGACTTGTCGGCCGACGTCAGGTCCAGTGCTTTGCGCAAGCTCTGGTTCTCAATGGTTATTTTGCTGTTGTCGACATCAACGAGAATATCATACTCGATACCTTGGGTGAAAAACACTTTATTAGTGGAGCCAAACATACCGTACTGCATCTCTGGCTGTTTGAGCTCTTCAATCAGTTGCAGAGGAATAAATGGATTAAACATACCACCGGCCGCAAACACTTGTAGAGGAAGACCCAGGAACTTGAGAAGACTGGCTCGGTCAGAAGTCCTTAAAAACGTAGGCTTTACTAGCTTGGTTTCATAAGTACTCAGCAATGGTGAGCCACAGTCTTGTAAATTATTCAAAAGGTCGGGAATCAGCGAAATGAGTGAAAACTGCGTGGTACAGAGATTTTCAGTATCCGAAGCGTAGAATGCAATCCGTTTTTCGAGAAGTAGTGCCTTGAATAGTACTAGGACCTGAGCCCCAAAGTTGTGTAGCAGTTCACGTGGGTTTGTGCCAACGAGGAAATCGCCCTCGCTGTGGTTTTGTGGTAGTTTGAATGCATGGCGCACATTTTCATAGAGATTATCAATAATTGTGCGATCCCCAAAGTCCTTTTGATCAAAGTAAGTACGGGTGACAACTTTAAGTTTTTCTTTGATAGGCCCAAACACTGGTTTACGAGCCATTACAACGAGCGATTTTTGCACAGTGGAGCGAGTAATATCATCTGTTTTACTGACCAAAATTTCCGAAGATATTTGCCGAGTGCAGCTAATACCGAATAACGTTTCCACTTTGTTGAAATTACTTTTTTCAATTATGAGGCCCTCAGAGTCCCGCTCAGGGGTAGGGTTAGGAGCAGTTCCGGTAGAAGGATCGTATAAAACAGTAAAGTAGCAGATATTTTCCTCAAATGAATGGCTACCATCGGGTAAGCTTTGGAATGGAAGATATGGCCATAGATCCGCTTGGTTACCGTTGGGACCAACCCAATACTCTACCTCAGGGCCACGAGTATGGTGGAATCCTACGACAGCCACGCCAACGATAAGTTCATTATGTAAATCCGGTTGCTGAGTATGCTTGGATGTCGAGGATGCCGATGTAGATGCTGATGCCGATGAGGGGTTGCTTTGCATGGCCAAAGGAACATCTTTTGGGGCGGCAGCTCTAACAGTATTTATAGAGTTTGTAGACGCAATTTTAGAGGGTTCCTTTGGCACAGTCTTTGTGGTGGTAGCGGAAGTAGTAATAGCGGCCGTAGTCGTCGCAGCAGCTAAATTGGTTGTTTCTTTGAGTGGGCTCTGGAGAGCCGGGTTTGATTCTGCATTTGGTGTTGATTTCGGAGTGGCCACCACTATTGAAGGTTTAGAGCCATTATCCTTGGGCGCGCACTTTGGCGTTGATAGAATAGGCTTTGGATCAACAACAGGAACTTTTGGCAGCTCAGGCGCATCGAGTCCTTGCATAACGTCGACAAACTCACTCTGCAAATCTTCAATCTTTTGTGAGCCTCGTGAAGGTCTACGTGGGCGATTAGTTCCAGTTACTTTGTCTTCTGAGACTTGTCTTATTGTGGGGTGTGGAGTGGCTCTGGACGTAGATGTGGAAGTTGAAGGGATCTTTGAGGTAGTTGCACTGCTGGAACCATTTGATTTTGGTACAGACTTTGCCGTAGCCACGCTACTGGGCTCTTTGGCACTGGTGTCACTGGACAAAGACGTAGGTTCTGGCTTTGGCTTTGGGGTGGAGGGTTGTTTATTCTGAGAGGTATTCATAGGCTCCACCTGCTGTGTTTGGGAAGATTCGACCTGTTTAATCATTTGTGCGATCCGTGAGTTCACTGGTTTAGGCTTTAGCTGGTCTTGTGATGATTCGTTCGAGGCCTTTGGCTGGTCATTTGTTTGCTCAGAGAGCGGCGAGCTCAACGTGGTTTTCAGTTTATCGTTTATTTTGGTAGATTCAGAAGCCGTTGCAGACGTCGTAGGGTTTGTTTCGGGCGCTGGAAACTCTGAAACTGGGTGGGACGAGTCATGCAGGTCGGCATGCAGCGGTACCTTGACATGCGACACATCAGCAGATTGTTCAAGAGACGAGTCTAAACTAGATTTAGACGGCTTTGACGGTTGGTCTAAGCTCTTATCCACTGAGTCCTCGATCTTTCCCGCATTAAACCCCTTGAGGGGCTTCTCCTTGATTGGTGACCGCAGCGACCGTGCTTCACTCTTTGTGGGAGAGGTTTTTTCAGGGCTCACGGACCCGCGTAAATCTTTAAATTCATCAAGCTCATCAATCATATCGTCAAGATCGCGTTTGGCCTTGTGAGGAAGCGGTTGTGCGATATCAGGCACTGCAGGCAATTCTGGCGGGGGCTCAGTTGATCGTGGCGGTCGTCTTTCGCGTGGTTTGTGGTTGGCAGGCTCAGGCTCGTCGCTGTTATCGCCACTCTTGATCTCCACCAGCGTTGGCCGCACAGATGTCGACTGCTGAAGGTCCGAACGGCCAATCATTTTAACCCGGGGCGATTGCAACACCATTGGCGATGCTGCGCCCATGGAAATCTCTGGGTTATAGTCGTCTTCATCAAAAAAGTCATTGTGGGTAGGCGTTTTGGGCTGGTCTAAATGGTCAATCTCGGGGGGAGACACGTGGATCTCGAGGTTTTTTGGGTTACGGGCAGAAGCTGCCGCTTGATTTGCCCTCTGCTTGTTTTTCTGGCCCTTTTTGTTCCCGTTTTTGGCCATCACAAAGGGTGTTGTCGCGTTCTAAAGTGTCTTCTTATTCAGGTGCGCGCGCGTTGGGAGGTGTTAAATATGTCTTGGGAGGATGCTTCAAACACTTGGCGTGAAATTTAGTATGCAACGGGAGTGAAAAAATCGCCCCACCCCCCCAAATGATGGCTCATTTACTATGTGATATTTTTTTGTCTCAAATGTCGCATATGGTGTGGACTCGACGTCTTTCCACTCCATCACATTGTCTTGTAGATGTCAAACCCAGGTCGATTGTCAATGTTTGACTTTGAGGGTAAAGACCGCATAAATAAACGCTACTCGATCTTTGCATTCCCTGTCAAACAACCAGAGATGGCTCTGTCGGAGCCCCAACAGTGTAATAACGAATTGGACTCGTTGAGCACCCGTCGAGACCACCCTACCGATATCGAACTGGCTAACAAATTGAAGCTATACAAGTGTAAACAGGCGATTACAGCCATTGTATTGGGGGGTTTGATCCTAACTTTTGTCTCGGTACTGTCGTTATTCATTCTCGCTAGCGACGATTTCCCCTACAAACCGTTGGATGATACAATGCTGCCACTTCCTCATGTTATCACCGATAAAGAGACAATAAACGAGTTATCCAACCACATTTCAATGTTTTTTATCCAGGGATTTTCTACTGCCGACTTCAAAGAGATTATCGATGACTCCCCTGCGACAAACCATTGGGGTCTCATTTACCATTCCTTGACCTGCAACCTCAACGATATGCTTGAGCTCGCAGAGTTTGCATGCATCAATAATGTGTTTGCCATTACACTAGCAACGACTCAAACCTCTTACTTTGACATTTCTGCCTGTTTACTGCTGCTCAACCAGGAACTGCACCAACGTGACTGCATTCTACTCACTAGTTTAGGTTATGATGGTTAAACGCACACCCCCTGTGGGTTGCAATAATTCAATTATCCGAAGTTAAATCTGCTAAATAAATTTATAAAACCTCAACCAAAACCCTCACAATATCGTGTAACTCTGGATCAAGCAAAGGGTTACAAAGCACCGTCGAAAACCTCAGTGAATGGATCTGCCAAATGAAATCCTATTCCTAATAGCCGATTTCCTGGAACCAAACCCATTTAGATACCTCGAACTAGGGCAGGTGTGTCAATCATTTTATAGAGCGTTTTACAGTGATAAATTGTGGCACGACCTCAACCCCTATCAGGTAGAATTGGATATTGCTGGTGAGTTCTCGCGACGCAACTCGCTTTTATCGAGACGAGACCAAGCTCTATTGCGTCGAGCTTGGTGCCAAGGGGCACGTCGATTTGGCGACTCGTCGAATTTGGACGAGCTGCTCGGATTCATTACTTCACAGCCTCCAGGCAGTGATTGGCCCGAGTACCCGGTTACAAGTAGAGCGACTTTAGCGTGTGCAGTCAAAATCAAGGGGTTTTCCATTGCCTATGCGAGCCACGAGCTGAGGGCAGATAAGGAGCTTGCGCTGTGTGCTGCGGGGACACGAGCTTTTGAACTCCGTCATATTGATCCTCGACTTCGTAACGATTTTGATGTTGTTTCAAAAGCAGTGGCTCGTAATCCAAGGCAGTTTGCTCATGCGTCGACTCAGCTTCGAGACTGCATCGAAGTGGCTCGTGAAGCCATTGAAAAAGAAGGGAGGATGCTCCAGTTCGCTGGGCCCACTGTTGTCGCAGATAAAGAATGCGTCCTGGCTGCTGTTTCACAGGATGGTGACTATCTAAAGTGGGCATCACCTGCGCTTCAAGCCGACAAACAAGTGGTGCTCACTGCGGTGGCTCAGGATGGGTGGGCCATCACACACGCATCTCAAGCTCTTAAAGCTGATCGCCAGCTACTTATGGCTGCTATAAAACAAAACGGTGCTGTCTTAGGGTTTGCTCCTGACCACTTCAAGAACGATCATCATTTCGTGCTTGAGGCGGTAGCTCTCTATGGTGAGGCTCTAGGACACATACCCGAACAATTCCAAACCGACCGGGAAATAATTATGACTGCTATAAAACAGCACGGCCGGGCCATTCAGCACTGTGGTTCAGAGTTTAAACAAGATAAGGAAATTGTCCTTGCTGCAGTAAAGACCTGGGGATGGGCACTTAATTTTGCTCCTGAAAGTTGTAGAGCTGACAGGAAAATTGTCTTGGATGCGCTCAATGAAAGTGGGGGAGCCTTTGAATGCGTATCCATGAGCTTGCGCTCCGACAAAGAGATTGCTCTTTTGGCGGTGAAAACGGCGGGCGAAATGCTTAAATTTGTATCATTTGATCTAAGTAATGATAAAGAACTCGTGATGGCTGCAGTTTCAGACAGGGGTGAGGCGCTATCGTTTGCATCTCCGGCTCTGCGCAAAGATCGCGACGTTGTGTTAAAGGCCGTAGCCAAATCTGGCCGGGCACTTAGCGCATGTCAATCAGAGGAACTCAAAGCCGATCGTGAAATCGTTCTTGCGGCCGTGCAGCAGAACGGCTGCTCCATCATGTACGCGGCCGAGTGGTGTAGGGGTGACCATGAAATTGTTTTGGCGGCGGTGAGGCAGTCGGGATGGGCGCTACAGTATTGCCCCAAGATGAGCCGGGATGAGGAGATTGTTGTAGCGGCGATGCGTCAAACGCGAGCGGCCCTTCAGTTTGCTCATCCATTGTTTCGAAAACGGTATCAGTATATACTGAGGTAGAAAACTGAGGTAGAAAATATTTATTAGATTTGTAGAATTACGATGATATTTAGAAACGAGGATCTACTCTCCCCAGTGCTTGATGGGTGCCTCTATAGCAACCTGGTCGGGCCGGCCATAGCCAGGTGGTAGTGTAGGGGGAGGTGGCCCTAGCTTGGCGATTTGCGGCATCCAAGGGGGCAGAGCGTCTGCTGAGATCCCCAGAGCATCTCTAAGCCGCTGGCCAAGAACTCCTGGTTTCAGGTCGGAGAAATCAGGCTGTGCGTCTTGTCCGGCTCTGGTCGTTTGCCCATATCGAGACAAGCGAGGCCGTACTTGATGTTTAAAGAATGCGGCACGCATTTTCCCAAAGTCGAGGTCAAGAGTGCCGAGTTTAGGCTGTACTCGCTGCTTGCCGAGCTGCTTAATGGCCTCAGCCGGGTCATCATCCACTTGGCGTTGCTGGGCAATACCGGTCTGATAGATGTTTTTCGGTAATTTATACGGTACGTTAGTAAAAGAGGACTTGCTGCCCCCCGCTGTGCGGCCCTGCCATGTCGCAGGGACCTGCACCACGCCATGGTGAGTTTTGAGGCGAATGAGAAAAAGTGGATCGGGGGCATTTGTGTCGTGCCATTCGACGAGTTCTGGGCGGTCAGAAACTTGTTTGAGCTGTAAAAGTGAGATACGGTTGCGAGGTTCAGTTGGTTGGTGCTCTTGTAGCGGGAGCTCCTGATGCTGTTCCTTAACTGGATCAAGAGCTAGAGGGTACGATGCAGAGGTGTCGTGAAGAGGTACCTGAGGCTCGTCTCTAACCTGACGCTGCTTTAAATCATCAAGAAACTCGTTATTTAGCGTAAACGCACTATCGAGTAGCGAATTAGACGGCGCTGAGGCCACTGGAGTAGCGATTGGTGCGAGCGCCGTCAACTTGCGCCGTTTACGAGCCATCTCTGGTGGGTAATATGCGGGTTAGTTTTACGGTTTAATTTATCTTGGGCGAAGCAGCAGATTTAGCGTCGATCGAGCGCAATAAATTATTCAACTTGTCAAAGTGTCCGTTGATATCTTTTTCAAACGAGTCGAGGTTGTTGCCAAGCCGATCAATTCGGTTCTCAATTTCACTAGCTAGCTGCGGTACTCCACGTTCAGGGATCGGGCTTTTTGGAGTATCAGCAAATCCGTGCTGAGGACGATTTGGAGTAGTGGGAAGCGACATGTAAGCGAGTGTTTTTACGCCCTCTTAGTTTGGGCCTTTTCTCCCAGACCCAAGTAAATTCACGTCCAAGGGGTCTTAGCTCGAGGCGTTCCGGCACTACCCCCCCTTGGGCCCGGTCGCCCGTTTACGTTTCCACCATGTCCCGCCGCAACCTTGGAGGGTTGGTTCTTCCGGCTTTAACAGCACTTTACGTGGCAAAGGAATCCATGTATGATGTTGGAGGCGGTACGCGAGCCGTCATTTTCGACCGGTTCTCCGGTGTCAAGCCCAACGTGATTGGCGAGGGTACGCACTTTATCATTCCATGGCTGCAACGGGCCATCATGTTTGATGTGCGGATTAGACCCCGCAACATTACCACCACCACAGGCTCCAAAGATCTGCAAATGGTCTCGCTCACGCTGCGTGTTTTGCACCGGCCCGTGATCCCCAAGTTGCCAATGATTTACCAGAGTTTGGGCCCGGACTATGACGAGCGCGTGCTTCCTTCAATTGGAAACGAAGTCCTCAAGTCGATTGTCGCTCAATTTGATGCCGCAGAGCTCATTACACAACGTGAGCTTGTTTCGCAGAAAATCCGCGAGGACCTGCGCCGTAGAGCCGGTGAGTTCAATATCGAGCTCGAGGATGTCTCCATTACCCACCTTACCTTTGGTCGTGAGTTTACCAAAGCGGTCGAGCAGAAGCAGATTGCTCAGCAGGACGCAGAGAGGGCTCAGTACACGGTGCAAAAGGCTGACCAGGAACGCCAGGCAAATGTTATTAGAGCCGAGGGTGAAGCAGAGGCAGCGGAAGTCATTTCAAAGGCCCTTAATCGCTCCGGTGATGGTGTCATCACGGTCCGTCGCCTCGAGGCAGCAAAGGACATTGCTGCTGAGCTTGCTGCCGCTGGTTCCAACGTCAGTTATGTTCCCGCAGGTGGAAATGGTTTGTTGCTTGGCTTGAACAAGAATTAGTGTATATAGTTTGAAAAGCTTCATTATGTTTAATATCGTGATTTGGGGTCGGTAAAACTAATTGTCGGACCGTACCCTGGCCGGACTAACTGGCTTGTGGTTGAGTTTATGACTGCACCGGATAAAATACTGTGCTAGCGGTTTAAAAATTTTCTGGCCATATTAGGTGGTCACAGTGGCTAGACTACAGTTGTAGATGCACAACCCCCTCCATGCTATCAGAACGTCAACAGGTAATTTCAAGCTTGTTTTGAGAGAGATCATTGTAATGCCTTTGATGCAAAAAGTAGTGATTGGCTAGCTAGGCGAATGATTTGCTAAATATAAGTGCGACATAGACAGTGCGTGTGGGGTGCGTATGGGTGCGCGCAGTTCAAGTCCCTGCCAGGCACGGCTCAATTGGGTAACCTAGACTATAATCAAACCCATAGGTTGTAAAATACTTGCAAGAAAAAAAAAGTACCTCAAACATATATCTACTGCATTCATGTCCCCCTCAGAGTGCACTCGCAATGTACCCCACAGGAACACCAGACGATCACACAGTCTAAACCTTATTCCACCCATCAAACCCTAATTCTAGTATCTAGCAAATCACCAAACCTATTTATCTAGATAAAGAAATAACTACCACACTTCACGTGGGAAGCAGCGGCAAATACGACGACACCCATCGAAAAAACCACCTACTTTAGCCACTTTAAAGACCGATAAAGTGACAAAGAACACAGCCCTGCATAGTCCGTATAATCCCTGCTATAAAGGACTCCTCTCTGTAAACTATTCTCATAAAGAAACCATGCAGTGGCTTCAATTTAGTACCAGCAACGAGTTTCGAGCGGCCATCGGCCCTTACCCACGTACACATTCCAAGACGTCTAGACCGTCCGATACTCTCCGGCAAACCCGTAAATCCCACATTGACGTCTTTCCACCACTAGCCGTGGTCCAGACACATGCCTGCCTAAACAGGTGGCTCAGGCAAGGGTTTTGTTTTAGCTTTAGGCACGGCCACGCAAACCAGCCACAAATGAATATTTTACTGAATTTGTATAGAAATTATAAAATGCCAAATAGAAGGCCCGTAACCAGCTCTGCGGGCTCTATTCGTATCGCACAGTTATAATGTTGCCTTCACCACCAATATTAGTCGAGGCTCTTCAGACGTAGCCGCTATGGCACTTATAATTAGGAATGTTATCGATTAGTTAATTATAGACCCCTAGAAAGGGCTGTTTGCATCTAAAAGAGGCATTTTAGACAAGAGAAACCAACTGCATGCTATCGCAAAACCTACTGTGCGACTAAACTGAAAAAATAGCAGTGCAACACGAAAATGCGGTTCAAATAAATATGCTGATTTTGGCTGGCCCCAAAGACGAGAAAAAAATACACCTCGTTTCACAGCCTCGCACAGATGCAAATGCACGCACTTTAGGCACCGTCACGTAATAAGTGCGTCCTCCCACGATGCACCTGATGGGCTATACTGCACACAAACCGCGGCCAAATTGGGAAAATCGAGCAAGAACTTCACGTAAGAGCATTGCATAAAGGCGTGTGACGCCATTGTGGAGTCAAGGAGTGCGTTTGTTTTGCGATTTGCGTTCTTTTTTTAGACCTCAGCAGCAGACTATTTTTGTCAGCATTGCGTCTTCTTGCACCACCATGCATCATGTCAAACTCGGGTACCTCGATGGTGTATCGGCCGTTACACCGGCTGCGGTGTCGAATGGTTAGGGCAAAGGGGGCACAGAGATCTTGTCCCGTCAAGTTGCTAACACTAGCTATATGAGGTAGTTAATTAAGCCGCTGTCAAGCCATCATCCCCAGGATATGCACTGTTCCAGAAAAAGTAGCTCGGTGATAAAGCGCTTGCAGTGGCCAGTGCATATGCGTACATGCAGCTTGTTTTTTGTCCAAACGGCCAATTTGGTTGAGAAAAGACGGCAAATACTGTGCAATGAATGGCATAACCGTTGGTGCCAGGCTATTGACGAGGTCATGTTTCAAATCCCCCATGATATTCCTGTACTGCATAATTAAGGCCCCATGGGTAAGGTCGACGCAGGGCTGCTTGCCCACTCGCTTCCCCACCGGTGCACTGTGTCGAAAGCTCTATGATGACAGGAATAAAGCACTAAAGATTAGCACAGTATTCTCAGTCAACATAAGTGGGATGAACTAATACCAAAATTGTACACCCTCTAGTGCCCTTCTTCGCATCACAATTACCAGGATCTTCCTCTTGCGTCTCATGTTTATGATGATCAATTGCGGGGGTGGTATTCGCTATTATTCAGAACACGGAAGCAAACGTGGGAAAAAACAGGCACCAGATTTCTAGACGCAGTTAGCCTCACAGGCAAAAAATTTCTTGTCCAGCTTCACTAGGCGACGCAGCAATCCCCCCAGAGCTAATCAATTAAAGCCACAGCAGTGACAATTTTGTTTCAGCCTCGAACTTAGTTAAGACAGACATGGAGTCATCATACGCAACGTCAATTTAGCATGCACCCGAATTGAGACACGGCAGTATGTATTGTATTGACGTAGTATGGAGACCTAATTGTACGTACGGAGCTATTCTTACTCTAGCTACAAGCTTGTCTAGCCCAAAGCTATTTTGGAATGACGCGGGGGATCGCTTCGCTTGCGTCATGCATACAGGGGCCCCACTTTTTAGACGGAGTCGAGTTTTGCAAATTTCCAAATGAGCAGGGGCGGCTGGTCTGGGGAAAAGTATGGCGAATATAGCCATAGTCAAGTACAGAAGATATCCGAACTAATGAATTCCGTTTTAATCAATAAATATTCCCCAGAATACCGATCTTACCCGGAATTCCCCGCACTGTTTTGCCAGAGTGCGGATCACGGGTAGTGAGGTTCCATGACAAACGCGGTGGCGTAATTAACGTTATGCACGCATCTCTACCAAATCTGGCAGAGCATATGCATGGGCATGCGTCGAGCGCATGCATCAATAGTGATTGCTCACGGGACTATCATCCGGTATAAATACCGCCAGTGGCCGAGCAAAAAAACCACAAATGATCTCTCCTATCTACTACGCTGCTCTCGCCCTTGTTTCTGCGCAAGACCTCGCCGGTGCCCTAAGCTCTGTTGCTGCTGATGCCTCTGGCCTTGCTGGAAACGTTAATAGCTGGTCTTCCGGCGACGGCCTCTCCGGTGCCCTCGTCATCCAGCAAAGCTACGACCCCTTGAGCTCTGCTGTTGATGGCCTCAAGAACGCCGTCGGAAGCATCTCTTCCAGCGATATTACCAGCAACGAGGATGGTATTAGCTCGCTGGCTTCTTCTGTCTCTGACTTGCTTAGTGCTTTGGTTAGCAAGGCGTCTGACTTTTCTTCTGTAGGTGCCAGCGACATTGTTACTGGCGACATCAACGGTTTGTCACAGACTTCGGCCGACATTATCAACTCCCTCGTTGCAGCGGCTGGTGACCAGATCCCCCAGGGTCTTGCAGATGCCGGAAATAGCCTTGCTGCTGGTTTCTCCAGCGCTATTTCTGCATTTAGTGCTAGCTCTGTTTCCTTCCCCAGCATCTCTGCTGGCTCTGGTGCTGGCTCTTCTGGCGCTGAGTCGTCTGGTGCTGCCTCTTCTGGTGGTGAGTCTTCTGCTGCCGAGACCTCTGGCGCTGAATCCTCTGGTGGCGAGTCTTCTGCCGCCGAGACCTCTGCCGCCGAGACTTCTGCTGCTGAATCGTCTGGCCCTGCTGAGCAGACTTCAGGCGCTGCCACTAGCGTTGCCTCTGCTAACGGTGCTGTAGTTTACGGTGCTGGTGCTCTCGCCGCCGGTGTTGTCGCTATGCTTCTCTAAATATATTGAATAAGTAATTTGGACTATTTTTAAATAGCCACACTCCTTGTAACCTTTTTATACGAATTATGTCCGTGGTCTGTAGTAACCGCAACTATTGAGAGATCTCCACCAAACTCTAACTAAGTTGAAACTCTATCAAAACTTCTTGGACTGCAGGGCCTAATTACGGGGCAGATTGTGCCGACGCGGGGCCCTGCATGGCCAGTGTCAGATCAACCGAGCTGCGGTCAGGATACGATGCATGAGCGGCAAACAGGTTGCCATCTAACCTGGAGAAAACCATCCCGGATTCTAAATATTTATACTAGACTATAGCTCAGGACCATAAAACCCACCGGTAGTAGTAGTGGTAGTAGTAGTAATTGTTTAAGCTAGACAAAGATCGTTCAGGTGCATACTCAGGCTTCACCACGTGACGCTACCTTCTTAATATTTGCGGTTTTAGGTGAAAATACTGTTGAAGGCGATATGTTTCCACAATTGAAGCTTTACAGTTATGCATTTCCTTTGCCTTCGCAGTGTGTCACCAAGTACTCGCCACCGAAATAATGCGTATGTGTGTGTGTGTGTGTGTGTGTGTTTCAAATTTATAGCAGTAAACTAAATTAACAGTAAAATGGATGGCATTCAAGTGAGTGGAAGAGCGCCTTATCACTGATAACATGTATTTGCTTTTATCTGGATATAGTATGCCTCAAACTTATATTCAACTCTCGACAGGACTGGCTCGAGTGTTCACTATGAATTGATAACAATTAATTCCCAGAGCCAACCTCTATATTTCTGTTGGCGCGAGAATTTTTTATGGCGGAGCATCTATGTGTAACTGACATTATATTGTAAGTAGCCAAAGTTTATGGTCCTAGCCGAGATCTACACTAGCAGGCAATCCGAGGCAAGATGAAAGAGTGGAAGGTGGGAGCTATATTTCAACACGCAACTTTTAATGGCATCAACTACACGACTTATAGTTCGATGTGGCTCGAAGTTTACCTGCGCCAGAACGAATCGCTTCGAGTAACTGCATGCATAATATCTCGGTAGCCGCGAATTTCGCAAATGGTTTTAGTCCCGCTTTGATATCGCGGTGTGATGGTCTCTAACTGGCAGGTGGAAAACTATGTATACAATCTATGTAACTATATGCACTATGTCAATCTAATCTTCGACCTTGACAAAGTCTTTTGTATAACCCTTGGCAATATCGACCTTACCATCCCAATAAAAGGTGGAGCGATCATAATAGTCAAGCTTCTTCCTTTCCCTAACTTTTTCGACGAGGTCAGGGTTCGAAATGAAAAACCGTCCAACGGCAAGGAGTAGCTTGTCATCTTTCTCAGTGATGTCGTACATTTCCTCAACCCGGTGGCCAAAGCTACCAGAACGAATGAGGATGCCTTGCCAAATGTCACGAGCGAAGTTATTCAAGTGACGAGGGATGCTGAAATGATCATCGCCTAATGGGTTTCCACGGGGCTCCATGAGATGAATGTAGGCTAAGCGGTTGCCCTTTTGAGCACGCGCCTCCAGCTGCTCAACAACATATGCCCATTGGGGAATAGGTGAAACGCCAGGATCAACGTCTCCAAAGGTACCCCAGGGACTGAAGCGAACGCCTGTACGATCGGCACCAATGGCCTCAGAAATACTATCAAGCACCTCAAGAGCAAAACGCGCACGCTTTTCAATGGATCCACCATACTCGTCCGTACGATGGTTAGCATTAGCGTGCAAAAACTGATCTAAAAGATAACCATTAGCAGAATGAACCTCGACACCATCGAATCCAGCGGCAATAGCATTCTTTGCAGCCTGAGTGTAAGCCTCAATGTACTCTTTGATCTCATCGATAGTCAATGCATATGGTGTAGAACCATTTTCCATGGCAATGGCAGAGGGAGCGTGGACTTTGTATCCCTCTTCCTCTAAATCTTTAGCAGGGGCCTGGCGACCGAGTGCCCAAAGCTGGACGTAAATAAACGACTTGTTTTCATGAACCGCATCGGTGACCTTCTTCCAGGCAGCAATCTGTTCGTCACTCCAAATACCAGGGGCAGTAGGGTATCCTCCAGCCTTTGCAGTGATAAAAGTCGCTTCACTTACCAGCAAGGTGCCCGGAGCACAAGAACGTTGTCTGTAGTACTTGACGACCTCATCTCCCGGAACGTGGTTAACGCTACGAACACGCGTGAGGGGAGCAAGTGCAATACGATTCTGAACTTGGTCACGACCAACGGTCAAGGGTTTGAAAAGGTTAGACGAAGACATAATGATTGGTTTGGCAAGTCAAAAGTACATACGAGTCGTTTTATACCAGATTATGTATGTACTCATGTCATACAGCGTATGCATGCATTTAGTAATGAGGCATGAGGTGCCTTCCCTAACGGGGAATTTATCGAACTTCATGGGGCATTTCGGACTAAATAAAATAACATAATCGACGTTATTCTTATTAAATACTAAACCAATTAGATATCACTATCCAAACAGCAGTTTTGCTGTAGTTCTTGAATATCGGAGTTCCGACCTGAGAATAGTGGATTAGTCAGTGCCGCTTGGCACGCAACTAAAGCAACGCATAAGCGATTCTTCGTAGAAAGATCTCGTGTCCAATGAGCTTGTCACGTTGCGCTTTACAGTCGAAATTAGCAGAAGGAAGAGAAACTTATCACTCTATATGACAAAATGCATAGATGAATTTAAATTAAACTGACTTGCAGCAAAACGCACTAGAGAGTCAAGTAGACGCACTGCTACCTTAGAAAAGACTATCTCACACAAACTTAGCACAAATTAAATGATCTATGACATTCATTGAATGCGTTTGTTAACTTTCTATTTCTACTGAACCTTTTCTTCCGCAATAAATTTGTGTGGGTGCCATGATCGCGTACTGCAGAGGCAATGCCAGGGCAGTATTTCGATGCCAAGCGAGTCAAGAATTTTCACTAGATTCTTGCAAAGTTGACTTCATATAGCTCTACGAGAACAATCAAGTTTGCGATTGTTTGAGCTTGTGGGAGTTGTGAGATTGAGTTTTCATGGAGCACTTCAATGCCCAAAGCTGGCGTCGCTGGTCACTGGTGGAAACAGATGATGACGTATCTCTAGAGTAGATAGATGCCTACGAAGTAAGCTGAACTCGGCAAACCGCAGCTATTCTTGAGCAAAAGGGGAACAGCCGCTCCAATATTGATCGTTAACAAACATTGACATTATGCCCGATATGAGCTGGAGCAAAAAGATATAGCATCTACAGTACCTTCCGTTCTCGCATCGTCTCCGACTGCAATACTGAAGAAGGCGATAGGACCTCTATGACCGTAGACATGCTTGTAGCAGACTAACCTGAGATTCCCTCTGCTACATCACTCACGTGATCCTCCAGAGTGACGATGCTATGCGTAAGCCCGGCCTCATCGCTTATGCATCCTGTCTAGATTGTTCTCTAGTATTCCGGACACAGCTTCTGCTGTGGTTATACGTCACCGCACGTCCGTACCTTCCGGAATTCCTCTACTATATAAGCCAGCCGATAATCTAGGTAGAAGAACTTATTAATTTTACTTTTAAGGTTACCTATAGTACTCTAGTTGTGAATACACACCACGCGCTAGATTGCTACATCATAGGTCTCTCGTGGGAGAGCTGAGGTGTCAATAGACATGAAATAGGGTAGGTCAGCCAGTAAAGTACTGGCAGTATACGATACATCACGTTTCTCGTAATAGAGTTCTAGGGAGCGGTAATGGAAGGTTTTGTTGCTCATAGCGCTTGTGATCACTGACAAGAAGAGTTGGCGGGCAGCGTCAGTCGAGGAACAATTGGTAGCGGCCGGTAGCCAACTTAGAGTGGATAGATCTAGCCTGGACAACAGAATTTCAAACGGACGTTCAAGGAGGATGTCTTCGGACCGCATATCAGAAACGAGGAAAGGGATGACCGTCCTGCCAAGGATGCCTTTGACTGGTAAGTACGTAGCAGCAGTAGCGGCACGCGACTGTGACGCTAGTAGTAAGGAGGAGGTGATGGTAATCTGGGTGATAGGTGTACCATCTAAACTTAGAGATTTTACCACATACCACCCACCCGAGGAGACATGGTATTGACTGGAGAACCTCCGTCGAGGAGTGCAAAGTAAGTGAGTGTAGCAAACTTGAAGCCTACGTAGATACAGGCTACGGGAATAGTTGCTGCATGCTCAGCAGAAGTTCTCAAGACGTTTTGGATGGATGGGGTCTCCATCGCAGCTGTCGTCAGGAGTTTTTTGACTGAGAGATTAACGGGCATTTGTTACTTAAATGACCAGGATTCTTGCATTTGGGGCAGTTGCCGTACTTGGGAATCCAGGGTAGTTTTGGCATAATGCGGTGAAAACAGATGGAGTCACCTGATATTTGTTACCCTTTTTCTTTGATTTGCTACCAGAAGAGTTGTTGTTGGTGCCACTAACGGAGACGTTGTGACTGTTGTCCGGAGTGTCAATTGAGGCTACTTGCAGGACAAGTCGCGCGGAGGAAAGCTCGTCGTGTTGAGGGATATCGCGTAACACACGGGTGAGAGCAGGTCCTTCGAATCCGGACAAGAGGAAGAGGCGTTGCTCCTCGGTGGTAACAAATATGGTGTCTGGCAGAGCGTTTAGTACGCGAGACCTTGAATGATCTTGGAAAAGCCTCTAAGCGTAATCATTTATATACGGTTGTAAGACCGTTTCGGTAACACGTTGAAAGTGAGCTGGAGCATTACGCAGTCCGAATGGCAGTACCTTCCACTCGAATAGTCCTGACGAAGTAACGAAGGCTGTTCGATCTTGATGTTCAGGTTTAATCGGTATTTGGTGATATCCCGATTGCAAATCTAACGTAGTGAAATAAGAACAACCTCCCAATCCATCAAGAATAGTATCTCCTCTTCGCATTGGAAATAAATCTTCAACCGTGCAAGCGTTAATGTTTCGATAATCTATGACCATACGTTTACTACTTGGTTTCTTGGGGGTTAGAAGTAAACAAGTTACGAGCTCTGGCCGGGATGGTATTCCTAAAAACGAGGCACGAACAGCGTTTCGAGGTGTTGGACTATCCTGGCCAGGGATCGTAACTTGTTTATCTCTAACCCTCTAGGCGACTTTTCACTCAGGAGGATCTCGTGAGTAATGTAGCGGAGGGAATCTCAGGGGAGTCTGCTACACATGCTGTTACCAATATAAGTCTTAAGTTTAGCTGGTGGGAGAGCTTACTCTAGATATATATAGTACGCTTATAGATTCGCAGGTGGAATCACGTAGAAAATCACAGAGAACGCGTTGGTTGAATACCCTGCTCGTAACTGAGGAAACTATTTGCCCACTTGGCCGCCTGGACACCTGCTGGATGTAGTATAAATATGACATCTTTGATCCATAGGAACGACTCGACACTAAATCATGACTAATACGCTTCTGTACCAAAACTACTTTCGTTATATCTCCTGATAATATCATAATGTCCGTCTTTAATGTATCTGTTTATTAAACTATTCGTTGCACGAGATTTTGCGATTCTCCTTTCCCGCTGCGCCCTTTGCAGCTCTTCGCCAAATAATTTCGCGAGACGCGAGTTCATGCAGACTGGATGCAGGTCCCAGAGGTCAGTCTAGAGAGACCACAAAAAAAGCGCGAGTCGCGCACCCTCAATAATATGTAAATACTATCAACTGAATTCTTCCATATTCAAAGTGTAAAGTCTGGGGTCCACCACCCAGTAGCGGTTGTTTGGACAAGATGCAAGGTATGTGACGCAGTAATGCACCCCATGCCTATCCCACGCATTATGCGCGTACCCAATGTCTCATGAATATATCGATATATGAATACCTATAATGTTGCGTGCCATACTAAAATAGCTCATAACTATCCCTGATTTATTAGCTGGGCTGCTAGGCCTCCGCAGCTAAACACCTTAGGCGCACGCATATTGCCATTTGTGAGCGGCTTAATTGTGATATGTAACATACAGCAACCACGGTACTTGCAATTATAAATAGGCTCCATGGTTACCACACGAATTATTTCCAACTCAACTCATGCCCTTATTCTCTAGAAGAACCACCTCTAGTAATGCAAGAATTTCTTGGCAGGCATAGCACTCGCATGGTCACGAGTCGACCCTAACTTAAACCTTATGCACAATTATTATTATATACACAGATAGTCTTGCGATTTACTAAATTTAGATCATGTCAATGGACGAAAAGACTTTTCAATCCACCTCAGGTTGTTTGCCTAGCCTGTCTATGAGGGGTATAGTTGAAACTGCGCGCCTTATGGCGTTCTGGACATCCTCACGCTCCAGATTCTTTCCAGCCGTCCAGAGAGAGAGTGTAAAAGTATTGAGCTGATACAAGAGAAACAACGTAATATCAAACAATTGGAGCTTGAATACTCCATATCCATATTGAAGCACGAGAAATCCAGGCGAGACTCCTCATTTCTGTCGAGGTTTTGGCTTCAGATCACGGCTCAAAAACCAGATGTTGCTCTGCTCCAGGCTCGTGCTCAAGCTGCAATAAAGAAATTTGACGATGATTGGGCGGGGTTTACAAACGATTATCGGTTAGAAAAGTCCCAAAAGGGTAGATTGGACTTCGCTATCAGCATTGAACGAGGGAAAGCACAAAAGGACTTGGAGCGAGAAAGGACAAGGCTTGACAGACTGGGTAAAGAGGAATACTATAAGGAGATTGTAAAGGAATACTTGAACCCAGCCGTACTTGAGGCTCGTGCTCGAGCTGCAATAAAGAAGCTTGATGATGAGTGGGCGAGCCTTACGCTCAAGCAGCAGTCAGAAAAATACGAAAAGGGTCGCTTGCAATCGGCCATCACTCGTCAACGACGGAAGGCAGAAGATGCCTTAGAGCAGGAAAGGAAAAGGCTTTACAAAATTGGTGACAGGGAACGCTGTATGGAGATTGTAAAGGAATACTTGAACCCAGCCGTACTTGAGGCTCGTGCTCGAGCTGCAATAAAGAAGCTTGACGATGAGTGGGCGAGTCTCATGCGCGATTACCGGTTAGAAAAATCCCACAAGGGAAAATTAGCCCTCACTATCGGCACTGAGCGAGAGAAACAACAAGGCGCCTTGGTTCAAGAAAGGAAAAGAGTACAGCTACTTACACCAGACCAGCTAGACGAAGAGATAGCAGCGTTGGAGAAACAGCTTCTAGACCTTTGGTAAATCAAAAAAAAAGTGAGGTTATTGAAATAAAGATATATGATATAAATAATCAAAGGATCCGTATAGGATTTTGGCACCACTGGCCCCAACGCCACGTCAAGTTCATGTGAATCCCCAGTGAAGAATATGTTTCCGCAGCTCCCCCGTCTGCTTTTATTAGTCTTTTGACGCCAGCTGAGAAGCGAACTTTATAAGGCCGTTGGGTTCAGAGAGACTGTGCAGATCGAGACCTCTTCATCCTTAAGCCTCTAGGAATCAGAATACAAGTCGTTTACACAATTGGCTACCGCAGCCATCATAATTTCACAGTCATCAGAAACCTGACGTAGGTCAATAGACATTGGCGTTTGTATATCTACATGATATCCGAGTTGCAAGAGAGGCTGGCCGTTTGCTAGCACTACATACAAGGTAGACGTGGGTCCGAGGGACGAATCTAGCGAACTCGTTTGGCGATATGCCCTGTAAGGACTGTGAGAATCAAAAAATTCTTTTCATTGTGTTTGCACTCTGAGAAATAGGTACTGGGCATAGCTTTTCCTTTCAGCCCTAGAAGTGTGCGAATGCTGTGCCATTGAACCAGGAACGTTCCCAAATAATTCAAGTGACAGGGTTCAGGCATCAATCCAAAGCCGTTTTATTGTTTTATGGCTCAGTTTAGAGTTGTGGTTTCAGATAGTGGATGTAGTTCAGTAGGCTAACGATACCGGAGGAGCATCGCACTAGTGGTCGCGTTCATGCTATTCAATAGCATAACGAGACGAAGATATTGGAAGACTCTCTCAAGTCCCTCAGCAGTATAGATCAACTGCTTGATAACCGCTTTGAGCTCATCGTCGCCAAAGGTTGGCATACGAAGAAGCTAAGTCCAATTGGGGGTAGCACCCCACCCATGTGAAGCATATTCGAGAATAGGACGCACGCACAACTGTACACTCTGCCGCCAAAGCGAAGACAACGATACCCTGTATCGCATGGCGTAATGCTCTCTTGTTAAACGTATGTGGTCCATCACAGAGCCACTACCCATGCCACCACCGCGACAGTGGGCTAAAATCTATACAGCTTTCAGAGGTCTAACTCACAAGGACCAGCGAGTGGAATGTTACTCCGCGATGGCAGCCTTCCATCAGGCTACCTACCCACTCAACAGACATTATAGATGGCAGAATAAAGCAACCCTTGTGGCCAAGGAACAAATGATAATGGATTTCATCCGCGACTCGCTAATCTGCAAAGGGGCATGGTACCCACAAGCCCGCCAGACGGAAGACGATCCTTATTTGTCCCAGTAGCCCCGGCTGCTGATGCGCGCATTCACGCCGTACGTATAGATGGGTAACTTCCTAAGATTTAACAAAGGCCAGGAATTGAGGCCCAGAAATAACTAGATAGTGAACTATGAACAAAAAAATATCCAATCTCACAAAATATCGTCAAAAAAAAAACCCCCATAAAAAACGGGAATTGATGAGGAGGGAAAAGTATAAAATAGGGACATAGGATTACAATATTGAGAAAAATTATTTACTGATGCGTAAAAGCTTTTCATTCTCCAGATAAATCGGCTTAGGGACAATGCATGCTTACTGCATGACGCACATATTATGCATGTGTTTTTCCGCGCGAGGGTAGGAAATTGGTGTCATGAGGTATGTATAGAACTTAACTGTACAGTACTGAGGTTGAAATGCATTCTTGAAGCTCTTAGGCGCTATATATACAACAATATAAGTAACTGTCCTTCCCCCTACCTTGAATAAGATACGGGTTTTCAGAAGTAGCGTTGGTTTATACAATAGCGAATACTGTGAAGCTTAGTAAGGAATATACTGCTTAAACCAATGGGCCGTTTCTCTATATAAAAAGAGTATCAGCAGTGTGGCTGGGGAACAAGAGTACGCCTCGACCCATTGCAGAATATTATTCTTAACCCTTCTCCGGAATAGAAGCTATCTCTATCCATTAACAGATAGCCGGCCTTTAACTCCGGGGCACTTGCTGGGTCAGCTACTATTCACGCTGAGCACGAAATCTCCAAAACACCAACACCATCAAATAACAACAAAGCACAGCTAAGCAAAAACAAAGAGTAGAGTGAAAACATATGTGGTTTAATAATCTGTAATTCTAGCTAGACTCCTAATTTCTGCGCAAATGGCTAATGACAGCCTTTATACGACATGTGATGCGGGCCCCATCTGCGGGGTATTTTTTGTTTATATATCTCATTTTAGTTTGAATTGCACGTGAATGAGTTGAAATCGGCCACCGCAATGGTACTACGCCATCGCAGCCGCGTCCCGTCACCATCCTCAAATTGAAGCATACTCTAAGACCCCGTGTCTAGCCCTACCAGCACACAACCATGGGAGGAGTCAAACACCAGTACCTGGTGTCGAATGAGGCGATGTCGCTCATGTCGTTGATGCGAAAAAGTAATAAATGGGTGCACAGCGGGATCAGCGCGATTCTTGGTACCGAAGATGAGCCGCTTGCCCAGCGAATGGGGTTGCGCACCTCAACGCCTAGCCAGGGTCAACAGGACGACCTGCTCCAAGGGTTTGCACCATTATGCAACCCTCGTAAACAACTTAATGCGCTGGAAATTATCGAGCCATTCTTACGGGTCGTCCAGAGCCCACAAACGAGTGGGAGCCTCACGTTACGCGCGTTGATAAGCGTTGAAAAGCTCATGGTTCACGTTTTTGATCATGAGACTAAAGACATTTCCAAAGTTTTGTATAAAATCTCCTTTGCCGTTACGCATTGCCGGTTTGAGGCCCGTGACCACGCAGAGAACGATGCAGTATTGCACCAGATAATGGCCGTGATGACGACAATTGTATGCGGATCTATGGGTGATTTATTATCCAACCAAGCTCTGTGCGAAGTTGTGGAGACTTGTTTGTCAATGGCGTGTCATATGCGACGCGGTGAGCTGCTACTACGTAATGCCCGGCTCACGCTCACTAGACTCTTGATCACTGCGTTCAAAAAGATGCCGGCAGAACCCAAAGTAGAGCCGTTAAGTCCACCCGAGCACCTGCCAGATCTTGTGGGACCTCTCAAAGAAGCTGTTTCACTTGAGAGCAGATCTCAAACCCCAATGGGCGACAAGGAGTTGCAGCAGCAGCACCAACACAATACTCTGCATGGTCACCACGAACCGAATAAAATTGGTGAGAATAACCCATCAGAACAACAGAGTGCGCATAGCCCTCCGTCTGAATCACCTGAGCCCCCAATTTCATACGAACCGTTTGATAGTAATGGCCTATTACAGATATATCATGTCATGATCTCACTACTTGAACCGTCTTCAAAATATAGTGATAAGACGCGACTGATGGTAATCCAGCTCCTCTGCCATGTATTTGAGACTGCTGGTGAATCGATGGCCAACGATCCGAGGTTTATTGAACTCACTTCATCGCAATTATTCAAATTTGTTTCGCAGATTCTCCGCTCGAATTCGCCTCCTTTGCTCGCAGAGTCGATTAGGTTGTTTAATCTTATCATTGAATCTGGCCAGACCAAATACATTTTACAATTACAATTTGTCCTGACTTATTTGCTCCGTTGTCTTTCTCCACTCACTGATTTGCCGCGGGATGCTAATATTGACTCAATGTTTTATGACGGTGTTCCTTCGCGCCCCAAATGTGTTAAAATGCCCCACACTAATCATGAGGATGCTGCTGGCCCTGTCCTGCCACTGAGCGCCTCAAAAAGCCCCGAGATTCGAGAAATTATGGTTGAAGCTATTGCTCGCATGGTCCACACTGAGAACTTCTTTACAAAGCTATTCACTAACTATGATTGCGATATTCAACAGCAAAACCTCTGTGAGGATCTCATTGGATTCCTTTGTAGGAACGCATACCCAGACACAGCCACATGGTCAACTGCAAGTGTTCCTCCTCTCTGTCTTGAGAGTATTCTCAGCCTTTTGGCTTCGTTGCATGACCACATGGACGATGCGGTTGAAACTGAGCATACTGAACAACTACTTGCCATTAAATCTCGCAAGGGCGTTGAAATCAGGGCTGCAGAACTATTTAATGAAAAGCCACACAAGGGCATCGAGTATGCCATCAAAGAAAAAGTTATAGAGAGTGATACCCCCAAAGCAATTGCCGACTTTCTCTATTCAAGCCAGAGACTCAATGGCGCAACACTTGGTGATTATTTGGCCAAACGAACCGATGTTTATGATGCTTTCCTTAGACATTTCGACTTTACAAACCAGCGCATTGATGAGGCTATGCGCGAACTATTGGCGCATTTCAGATTGCCCGGTGAAAGTGGCCCTATCGAGAAACTTTTAGATGGCCTGGGAGAATACTACATTGGTTTACCTCATGATGTTCAGACAATTCAAACCAAGGATGCCGCATTTGTCCTGAGTTATGCCATTATTATGCTCAACACCAACCTTTACAATCCTCAAGTAAAGGATCGCATGACTCTCAAGCAGTTCCAATCACAGCTCAAGGGGTCAAATAATGGTGACAATTTTTCTGAGGAATACGTGGAAGGAATCTACAATACCATCAGTCGTCATGAGATGATTTTCCCTGCGGAGCATGATAATGATGAGTCGTTTGAACGGGGTTGGAATGATTTACAATTGGTACTTGGTGCTTGGTCAGAACCGGCAGGTATAGTCGATACTGCTATCAACAAAGAGATTTTCAATGTAATGTGGAAGCCAATTGTCTCTACACTGGCATTTATTTTCGCTACTGCCACTGACGACCTGGTATTCAGCCGGGTGATTACTGGAATCCAGAAAACTGCTGCAATTGCCGCTCGATTCGGTACTGAAAATGCGCTGGACCACATTATTGAGTGCCTTGGTAAGATTTCCATTTTGAGCAGTGGTGACTTAGCTGCTCCTCTGCAAAATATTGAGGTCAAGATTGCTAGCAACGAGACAGGTGCTAAGCATTCTGTGATTGTAAGTGACTTGAGTGTTGCATTTGGCTCCGATCTCAAGGCTCAAATGGCCTCTATCACGCTTTTTAGAATTATTCGAGATGTGAAGCAGGGCCGCATCGGTACCACTGGATGGGAGGTGATTGCGCGTACCTTGACCAACTTGTATTTATACGATCTGATCGAGCCACTCAAAGGCGTGGATCGTGTTGACGCTTGTTATACTTTTGAATGGTCTAATAGCGGCAAAAATGTCGGCATTTTCTCTGCGCTTAGTTCGTACCTTACTGCAGCTGCTGATACCCCTGCTGAACCCAGCGACGACGATGTAGACGCTGCTCTTAGTGCCCAAGACTGCATCAAGATCTGTGAAGTACCCAGTGTTATCGAAGCGATTAGTGACCGGGCAAGTGAATCGGGCTTGGCAGGTATCGAGGCAGCATTGCCTGATCCTACCGATGGGGAGCGGTATATGCCAGCCATTTTGTTTTTGTCACAGTTAATGGTCAGACTAGTGGGAAGTGACAAGTCACTTAAAGCACACGCTCTTGAACTGCTTGAGCGGCTGCCGGCCAGTAGTTCCGCTAAACTTAGTGGCAGTGTAACTAACTTGTTACTTCAAATCGGTTCATTGGATAAAACTAAATTGGATGTTAATGGTATGAACTATTTTATTGATTCCCTACTTGAATACAATGACCTGAAAGTATGGACGTTCCTCAGTGAAGCCCCGATTGAAGAAATCCAAGACAAGGAAAAGCTCCACCAGTTTATTGCTAATAAGAACAATTATGATGATAAACAAGCGCTCGAACCAATGCTGCGGACGGTGGTCAAAGTAGCAGACACCAATCCAGAGGCCATTGACATTTTGTATGAAATCAAAGATAAGCACGTTAAAAATGCTGATGAATTCTTTATGTTTGCCGATGTGGCAATCACACCCTGTGCATCTCCAAACGTGGCTGTTCGCGAAAAGACATTGGACCGCTTGCAGAGCTTTTTGCAAACTTATGATATTTTGAACCTGTACAACATTGAATGGCAGTCTATTTTTACCAGAGGGTTGATTCCGCTAATTGACATTTTGCTCAAGCCACAGGTATTTAAACGCGATCCAAAGCATATGGATGCAACTCGTCAACGGTCTGCTTCGATCGCATGCAAAACCTTCCTTGTTTACGCCATGCAGGATGATGAACATATGTTGAGTGTATGGCTCGAGTTATTAAATGTTATGGATCGCCTTTTAAGCAGCCGCAAGCAGCCATCCTTGCATGAAGGGATTGGTGAGATGATCAAGAATGTGATCCTAGTACTACAAATGTCTGAGAAGGGCAACGAAGAGTTTTGGCAAGAGACCCAGCGGACGCTAAAAGATTGGATGCCTGAGCTTGCTCAGCTTGTTGGTGAAAGGGCCGAGTTGAAGGATGCTGAATAGACACACGGGAGTAGTTTACCAGACCACGGGACCGAATCAAGGGTCCCCACTGAAAATAAATAAACAGACATTACATTCGCATAGCGTTATAATTTAATACTAAATTTTCATTTGAGCTCGGTGGGGATCCGTCGATATCCGATGGGAGCCCGTGACACAATAAGTTCCGAGAATCACGACATCGAGAATGGCCCGTCGCCCAATTGCAACTGTCTAAATAAAATTGTTATGTACATACAAAAAGGAATTTTAATAATTCAAGTAATGCTCGGGCAATGGAGCTCAGAACCGACGGGAATCATACTTTGAAGCCGTATCCAGTCATGCACTTTTTATAGCCAGTGATGATATCGTCGCACTTGCCGGATTCCTGGCCATTGTAGAGTAAGCATTCATCGCGCTTGGCCTTTTCATCTTTGCAAACGCAGCACGGCTTGGGTTTTTGTTGCTGTTCCATTGGTTTAAGTTAACTGTGGTGGAGTCAATAGACTAAAAGGGATATTAATCGCCTGCTCCCTGACTAAGCGCCGCGATCACCATAGATTTTGCAATTTCTATTGTGAAAAGCGAATATCCCGCTTAGCTAAGCGCGCAGTGCGAGCGCGACGCCTTTTTTGTCAAAAAGACTTTGACTTTTTTTTTTTTACTAATAATTTTCAAATGGGAAAGCCAAAAAAATCCGACAAAAAGAGAAACTACAATGAGAAGCGGTCGATTGCTCCTGAAGTGTTTAAAGACAAGAAATCAGAGAATTTATTGAGTTTCAAGAAAAAAGAGTATGCATCAGTTGGTAAAGGCAACAAGACCCGCAATAGAGCCGTCGATAAGGGCCTCATTGTAAAGGAGAAAAAACCCAGAGTCTACAGTGAAAAGGAGCTGGGAATCCCTAAACTTAATACTGCTTTAAACCCAGTAGGAGTCGCAGTCAAGGGTAAAAAGGGCAAAAAGTTTGTTACTGACGATAAGATGGCATTGATTCTTGCCGAAGTTAATGAAGAGCAGAATGCAGTACGGGCCTCAAAGCTTGAAAGAGCTAGACATTTGGAGGAGATCCGGGAGCTTAAACGTCAAGAATTCGAAGAAAAGGAAAAACAAGACAAGGAGAAGCTCGAAAAGAAGAAAAAAGAGGTCAAGAAGAAGAGCAAGAGTAAGAAACCTGCTGCTGCTGCTGCTGAGGTCGAAGACACACCAAAGGATAAGTCCAATGGTAAAAGTAAAAAGTCCAAGCGCAGTGTTCGTTTTGCATAAAAATTCATTTAGTTTTATTTATACAGACATTTATGGAATCAGGGTAGTGCGTGCTTTCTCGAATGGAACCAACTTTTGTAGCGACTATGTAAGTTTTATTTTTGAGCTATATACCTTTTTATTTTTTCTAACATCTATACCGGTAGTACAAAGCTCTGGCCCTGGACGACTTTTGTGTAGTACACATAAAAAAAGTCCGAGTAAAGGGCTGTCTGGATAAGTCCTCCCACTACCGAGATCCAGTCGGCAGGAGTAGAAAACAACCAGCGGTAAAGCCAATTGAGCACATAAAGGGCTCTATAAACTCCGAGAGCAAAGATATAATGGGTGGTGAGGGTCTCGGCCTTACCAGTACGCTGGACCATAAACAGTTGGGGCAGGATCGCCACTGATTCGAGCCAGATGCTAAACGACCACATGACCTCGGTAAATGTGTACTTGAGAGTAAACAAAATGCCCATAACCGCTGCACCACCGTAGAGGTAGCGGGTCTTGAATGTGTCGAGTTTGGGGTTTTGGGTGTCTCTATAGACGGAGCTCATGAGATAGAGAGTATACCCTGAGGTACCGAGATAGGTAATTTTGAAAAAAGTGTTGTACAACGAAGCAAACGGGTGGGCAAACAGGTCAAGGTACCGGGCAGAGTAAACGACCATATAAATTAATTGAGTCTTGTAGCTGAGGCCTGCAACACTTTTTGTGCGGCCAATCTGGTCTATGAGTAGCACGATGCTTGCACAGTGCACGATATCCGCGAGGATTCGAATTAAGTTGTACATATTGACACGTTGGAGGGATCAAAGGGGGGGCCCGGTTATGTAAGGCCGCGTAAGGGTTGTGTGGTCGCTCAGCTAAAGGGCTCTTTTGAGGGCCAAAAAGGAGGCCAAAGAGGAGGCCAAAAAGAAGGGTCGGTCAATGGGCTAGTCGTTGTCGTTTTGAATCGAGACGGTCCATTTTTTGTTCGAATTCTTGTTGCTGCTGCTCCATGATTTTCAGGTCCCGTTCCTCGCGCATTTGCTGTCGTGCTCGCCAAGCCGCATACTCTTGTTTCAAGTCGATCCCGTCAGTGTCATCTACAGTGTGGGTCTTGTCTTCGATGGCAGACACGTGCCAGTCGATCTCGGGGGCTACGACAGGGGGCTGCTGTTTATTCAATTGTGTTGCCCGGTTGGATTTGCTGATGAATTTCGGCCGCACGGGGGCGTCAGGCTCGTCTGACGACGACGATTCGTGCGATTCAGAACCCGAGTCCGAGTCAGCAGACTCTGAGGCATCGCTGCTGTGTGGGTCGGATTCGGGTGCTTGCTGGGGCTGGGCCAGAACTGGGCCAGAACTGGGTGTCTGAGACTCGGGATTGTCGATTTGCTCGTTGCCTGTGCGGCCCGGACCGCCTGCAAAGTGCCGCTTGGTCCCTCCACGGCCCATCATCGTGCTCGCCTGCTTTCTCATAATCACAGTCACACAATGTCCCAGCTGCAAGCAGAGTACAACGCCTACAAGAACCAGTTGCAACGGCTCACGCAAAAGATCGGAGAGCTGCAGTCCGAAAGCGAGGAGCACAAGCTGGTACTAAAAACGCTCGAGGCCACCGATGGCAGCCGCCGCTGTATGCGCATGGTTGGTGGTGTGCTCATAGACAAGACCGTCAATGACGTTGTTCCTACTCTTCAAGAAACCGAGGCCGGCCTCGAAAAGGCTATCATGACGTTACGAGACGATATGGCCGGTACCGAGAAGAAGCTCGAGGAATGGAAGAAGAAGCACAATGTGAAAATCGTCACCCAGTGAACCCGGCATAGCGAAACTGGTAAGGGGGAGGGGTTTTTTTTTTAATAGCTTGTATATATAAAATCTTTTAAAAGCCACACAATCTTTGTTTTTTTAAACGCTAAAGTATACACCAACAAACAACAGCCAACCGGCAATCACTGCAAAGGCGCTACTCAAGTAGACCCATGAGTTGGTGATAGTCCAGGACCGGGGCCATTCATCGTTGGCAGTGTGTCTAATTGTAACTGTTTTCTCATCCTTGAGGTATGTAAGGCCGGGGCGAGTATAGTCCACATCAAATGTAAACATTCCGTACTGGTCGGGGATCGTAAAAGTAGTGCAGCCGGCACTATCGAGAGTCAACCGGTAGTAAGGGTCGAGCATACGGAATTCGAGCTGTACATCGCTTGAATCATAGTGGGTCCATTCCTGACCATTCCATTGCTCGATTGCGGCACAGTATGTAATGTCTTGCGACACCTTGTAGACATGGTGCTGGTTGTTGAGGTCGTCATGATGAGAAACACTCTTGATGCGGAGAACACCCTTTTCTTGGAAAGCCCACTCGGTAAGAGCAGAACCCACGGGGCCGGCAAGTAGTTCGGGGCTACCGACCCAAACAAACCGGGCATTTGAACGGGTCTGCAGGCCGGCCGCCACGTAGCCCTCAGAGCCAGAAGTGAACTTATCACCACCTTCAAGCAGATTTTCACTAAAGCTTGTAAATGGGGCACTCAAAATACCGAATGCTAATGGGTTAGATCCGTCAATGGTTGCTACCGAACAGTTGGACACGGTGGTTCCCTCGACATAGTCGACAATGGCGGGTACCTCAAAGTTTCCCGCGTCGAGCTCGCCGCCAAAATGATCAACCAGAGTTACACCTCTTGAACCAACGGAAATACCGAGCTGAAGAGCAGTGTCTCTCAAGCTAACTGGTGAAGCGGATGGAGTGGTCAGCGCGACGATATTTCCGCCATCGCGCAAAAACTGCAGCAAATTCTTGGTTGTGAGGGTCTTTCCCAATCCCTTTGTCTTTCCGGGAATAATAACCAGGTTGTCCCAGGCCTTTACGCCGAGATCAAATAGCTCGACGCCGTCGCGCACGGCCTTGACGGTGACCGTATGGCCACGGGCCTCGAGCGGAGCCACTACGGAATCAGCATCAACAGACGCTCCATTTGCATCGACAACGACCAGCGTTTGCTCTTTTAACGGCCGTGCCAGCGCCAGCGCGTACACCATCAGTGCCACGATCCACATCATTATAACTTAGCTAAGCGCAGTCGCGGCCGCACCTTCTCCCACATTATAATGGCGAGCAACGAGTACAGTGATATCTGGGAGCAGATGCGTAACGCCGAGCAGAGCTGCCACCATATGGAAAAGAATCTCGACAGTATCCACGCGAACCTGGACAAGATGCTCGAGGAGCTCGACAAACAGACGGCGGCCGCCAATGACAAGTATGGCACTGATTTCCCATTGACCAAGGACGAGGAAGGACCCGAGGCCCGTAATTAAACACCCAAGTTAAATTAAATTAAGTTATATCTATATCTATCAATCGATACGGTTGGGCTGCTCATGACCAGGAGGAGGGGTGAGTGAAATAGTTTTGATGCCGAGCGGTTGGGTTCCAAGCGGCTTGTGATTAAAAAGTTTAAATGTCTTGGCAATGTGGTGGTTGCAAGCGGTGGTGCAAGCGGTGATGCAAACGGTGATGCAAACGGTGGTCGTGACCAGTGTGACTTAACTTCGCAGCTTGGTGATCTTGCCCCATTTGTACCGGCACTGGATCCGTGATCGGGTGCCACCCATTCGCTCACTCACTGCCGTCCAATTGATGGGCCCTGGCTTTAAACTGCTTACGGCCGCGACCGCCTGCTCTAGTAACTTCTCCTCCTCCGGCGTCCACTTGTTTTCATTGCGCCGCTCGCCGCACTTGACATAGTTGCGCCATCTGTCGCGACAGTCCTCAGGCATCCGTTCCAGCGCCCGGCCAATCGCTTTCCACTGTGCTCCCTTTTCTTCAAACAGGAGCTTAAGCTGTTGATCATCAGCGGCAGTCCACTTGCCACGCACTCCAAAAACATGGTAGGACCGTCGTACATGTTTATACACAGACGCACGAGTCCGGTGAGGCAGCACAGCCGTCACTGAATCCCAGAAACTGTCCTTTTTGCGATCGCTGCTCCACACCCGGTCGCACAGCTGCTGGCGAGTAAGATTCTGCTGGATACAAAACTGATCCATAAATGTGTCGAGCGCCTTGATCTCTTCGGGGCTAAAACTGCCTGCAGTATCGCCATTATCCCATGGCTGAGACGCAGAGCTCAGCGGCGTCGGTGGTTGCTGGGTCAGCGGGGACGCAGCACTGTGAACTGGGTGAACTGGGTGAACTGGGTGCACTGAATGAGCAACTGAATGTGAAATGCCATGGCCAGAATGGTCTGCACCGTGGCTCTGGTCTGAATGGCCCGCAAGATCCAGGTGTTGATGATGCTGATGACCAGCGCTGCTGGGGTGGCCCTGCGGAGGGGGCGTGTGGTAGATGTGATTAAGAGCAGGATCGACGTTTGCCTCAACCCGGCGTTTTTTACGGTTCTGAACGGGGGGGAAAAACTCCTGCTGGATCGGCTCGAGGATATCCCAGCCAGGGCTGTTCATATAAATATTAAACGGGTCAAACGCAGGTTTCCGCTTCTTGCCCTCATCGTGAAGGGTTCCCCCTACAATGTGCATTACCGCCTCTTCGACATTATGGCTATAAAACTGTTCCTCGCCTGGTAAATCAGCTTTCTTGTCGGTTGCCATTACCCGGCGTGCTGACAAACGACAGCCCGTCCAGATCTATTATGGTCCCTTGGTGCGCAAGCAAGCGATGATCGTCCGCGAAAGGGCAAATATATTGCAACCTGTTTGTGTAATTAAAACAATGTAGTTTTTAAAATCCGGTCCTAACTGCCAATCACCATGACATATCGATAATATCCCCATCCTCGATCTCAAGCTTCTCGATCGTGTCGTCCATCTCAACCTCATCCTCAAACTCGGCCGTGATTTTTTGTGCATCCACAGAGTGCTGTTGAGCAACCCAGTCGGCGATTTTGCCGATTGTATGGTCCGGCCGAACCTGCAGCTCGAGACGGCCCTTGGGGGTATTGATCTTGATGAGCAGCGTCGTGGCCACCGGCTCGCTATTATCGTCACTCGACTCGTTATCAGTTTTGGAAACAACCAGCACGTCCAGCGTCGTTGCATCCGGTTGGTCAAGGAGAAAGATCTCGGGTGTTGCGTACCACTCGGCCTCAACGCCACCGCATTGCACCTCTATGTCGTCCTTGTCGGGGCCAAACTTTTCAATAAATATCTCAAACGAGTCGCTTGCGAGTAGTTTGAACGTTCCTGTTCCCTTGTAGCCTCGCACTGTGCTCTTATAGTTGAGGGTAATTACCGGGGGACCAGAAGGGCTCGGTGATGATGAAGGGAGGTTGTAGATGTTGATAGGGGCGGCTTCTGGCTCAGAGTTTGGCTCAGGTTTAGGCTTTGGCTCGGGACTCGCCGCGGACTCAGGTTTTGGCGCTGCAGGGAGATTGGTCTTTGTTTCTGGCACCTCAGATTCGTGTACTGGAGGGGTGTTTTCAAGAGGGTTGGCTGGAGGTTGTTCCTCACTGGGCGGTTCCTTGGGTGGAACGGCTGGCTTTGTTTCAGGATCTGCTGCTGGCTCATCACTGTGCGGTGCAACATCAGGCTTGACCTCAGGTTTGGGTTCTGGCGCGCTATTTTCAACAGGTGGATCGACTGGTGCTTCTTTACTGAGTGGTTCGTCAGGCACAACCTCGGGCGTTTCAGGCGCTACATCAGGCACAACCTCGGGCGCTACGGGCTCATCTAAGGGCATATTTTCGGTCATTACCTCTGGCTGTAAAGACGCAGGCGCTACATCAGGTTTATCTACCCCCTCAGGGCTCGTTGGCGACAGTTTGAGCGTAGTAGCATCAACGCAGCTCCAGTAGACAGAGTCCGACTCGTCCGACTCTTCTACTTCAGGCAAGGCGGGCTTTTTCTCAGGCTCTGGTGCCAAGTTTTTCTCCGGTTCTGGCGGCCCCGCGGCGCTGGTCGGCACTGGCACCACTTCGTCCTCTGGATCAGAGCTGTCGAGGATAATCAATTCTGCCGTGGGTGGTGGCGCTTCGTTGCGCCTAGGACAACTCTTTTTGTGTACCGGTTCGAACTCCTCATCTGAGTCCAAAATTGTTATCACTTCGATCTTCTTTTTGGCCATTGAGCGCGTCCTTTTAGCCATGCAGCGCTGCCTTAGTAAACCAGACCCAAAAATCCTTCCTTGTAGATATCTTTGTAGAGCCTAGGAGGAAGGGGGATTAAAGGAGGGGCTATTCTCCTGTGCATCGTAAAATATACCATATCATAGACTCTACACAGCTAGAGCCCATTTTATGGTCTAATCGTCAGTTAACCACGTAAAAACCAACGCAATTGCAATTGGATACTCTAGTATTATTACCTTCTTAACCGTAGTTACTTGATATATAACTTTTCTAGCTTGCAACAAACGGTTAACCGCATGTGAGACAAGGTTGACCGGATTTTGTCACCAGATTTTCACTCAGACTCGCAACAGGTTGACCCGTAAGCGTTAATAATAGCAAAGCGGCCTAATGGCCCCCGTAAAAACTTGCCCACCTGGGGAGTACTACAGACCCCAACCCCAACCCCACAGTGGCTAGTGGGAGGAATCTTTGTTTCATATTTACCTAAGCGCGCGTCCGGTCGGTGGTGAAATGTCTGAAGCAGTGTTTGACGACACGCCGCTCGGAGAATACTTGTCGGATGTTGGCATTGAAGACTGGGGAATAGATGAAACCCCCGCAGAGCCTCTTCACGCGCCGCAAATCGAGCTACGACCCCTAAAACTCACGGGATCTTCAAATTACACGGGAGAGGCGCAATTCCGGTCATTAATTCGCAGTGCACTGCTCACAGAACTTCCCCAGCGCGAAGTTTGTGAATTCCTCGATCAATTCCGCTACCAAATAATCTCATCGAACCTGCTCGAGGAGCGGCCAATGTACGCTACTTGGAGCCGATCAACCGCCGAACGACGAATTGATTTATTATTTAATACAAAGGGACCATGGGATATGCTTCGAATCCCGGCAAAATACTGGGTAGGTGGTGGTGGGTGCGTTGTTTTGATCGTGTCGCTGTTTTCCCTGAAATTACCCCAATCGGGGACAAAGTTTGACAAAATCTCGCTCGTGGGCACATTATTGATTGCTCTTTATTTGTTTGCCCACTCACGACGGCGTATTATGCGCTTGTTACAGCGTAAAGCCCTTGGCCAGGTTTGTTTATTTGTCCACCAACAAAAGTTGCTCGACGGTGACTGCGTGCGAGCCCTGCGCTCAATACAGCAAAGCGATGCAATGTCCCCCCGGGGAGCTCGCAAGCTCCGCTCCCTCTTGTGCTCATGCTTTCACCTCCTTACTGAACAGTATTGTGATGCCATCAAGGATTGTCTTTGCATGTGTAGCGAGCTCGACCTTCAACGGTATTGGGAGATTTACGACTTGACCCGTACACAACAGCGACTTCAGTTTATCATGAATGATGATTTTATTGGGTTTGAGCAGGAAGATACCGTGGTGGGCGGAGGCGAGTCTTGTTATGCCTCGATTGCAATGCTCAAGCTCAAATTCCAAAAAGTCCACTTCTTGAGGAGAGCATTTTTATGCTGTTTGCTTACTGCCAGCTCATCAGGTAAATGTACTCCTCAGGAATTAGAAGGGTGGACGGTGATAACTGATCACTTGACGCAAACGACTGATTTCTCAACCCAGATCTGTAACCTCCTCACAAAGGAGCGACTTGATCCGCGATTTAAAGAGCACGGTCAAACGGCAAGCTGTGGAGATAAATCTGCTGTGTCGCTGAACCTTGTGTCGCAGCATATCGCGACTCGAATGGATATTCTCACAAATACAGCCCTCACCAGCGATGAATACGAACAGCATATCCAGCAACTCAATGAAGATATCACAACTTTGAACCAATTGTGGGCTAAGAAGCAGGGCACCGCTACCATCACGAGCAATACTTCGTTGTTGTCGGACATGCCCAGTACCCCTGAAACACTTGTAAACGACTTGAGTGCATTTAGTGAATTCTCTCTTGAAACGGACCCCAAAAGTAATTGTGCGAGTCCTCTCAACACCCAGAAAGACCGTCCCGACTTGAGCACCCCTGAACCGTTCCAAAAGGACCTTTTTATGAACGAGCTTACCCGAGCCCTTCAACAGCGTCAATAAGACACACTCCCCTCGACGTCTCGATTTTCCACTGCTTTTATCTTTTTAATTTATTGAGCACCACAATGCTCTTATTTATTACTCAAATAATGCTAATATATGTTATACCTTTACAGTCTCTTGAAATTTACAACCTTTCGCGCTTGTTGGCGTACTACTCATCATATTTCCTATCGTATTGTAGTTTGCGGACAGTTGCCTGCATACTGGTGAGCTGGTCGGTTATTAGTTGGACTTTTTCACTGAAAATATCCGCATAATAAGAAGGATGTGCGGGCTTATCGAGAGGCGGCTGGGCCCGAGGCGGTGTAAATGGAGGAGTTGCTACTTGGTTCGGGTTATGGGGTGCAGAGGCGGTGGTCGAGATTGTTACCACCTTGGGAGATCTCGGTGATGATGCTGATTCCTTGTCCTGAGATTCCTGCTGAGATTCTTGCTGGGGTTCATCTTGCGTGGATGGGGGCTGCTGATGAGGTGCCGGCGGAGACTGAGGCACCCGATGAAGCTTACTTTGAGACATAACGTGTGACTGCTCTTGTCGAGCTTCTTGGGCGATAGTTTCGCCCTTGGTATGAGGCCGCTCAACCCCGCCTATTCGTGGAGGTTCTTCTTTGGCATCTAACTTGGGCCCCCGTTGTAGCCTGGGTGGTCGCTCAAGCTTGATTGTCCGTTGTGGCATATAAACATCAAACTTTGGCTCATCAAATTTTAGCGACCGAGGTGATACAGGGTACTCATAGTGTCGAATATATCGTACTGGTCCGCCCGAGTATCCTTCACCTTGATAACGGGGGGTCGTGACATACTGCGGGGAGCTCTGAGGAGAGGAATATTGCCTATAGTATGTCACTGGCATTGAAGATGACGATGGTTGTGGTACCGTGTGCTCAGAATCATTGTATGGCGGTCCATATGGATAACAATAAACCATTGGAGTCGTGTTGGGTGGACGGTGACTAGAGTATACTACTCTCCCCCGGTGGTATGAACTCATCTCTCTGGACGTTCCCTCGGTATCCACCCATATATACAGGCAAATTCCATACCAAGACACCCCGCTACGTAAATATGCGTCCTGCAGGAGGCCACATGACGGTACCTTGCATAAATAATTATCAAAGCGCCTCATAATTATTTTTGGAGCTTGTAGAAGCTACTTTGAGGCGATGGATATGCAATTGGACAGCATTGTTGAATGTAGACTAGCAGGCCCAATTATACTACACCCAGTTATATACGGTTACACGCTTCTCGCGCAATGCTCAGATACAAATCTATATTTTGCCTGCCCATATGCACAGCCAGATGATTATATTGCTCAATAGAATGGGCGAGGGTTGCGATCAATGCGGAGATGCAGGAACAAAACGGACCCACAGGTTCAGGAGAGGGCACAAACCTCGCACATAAACTAATGAGTTTTTCGACATTAATCCAGGATTTAAAGTCCATTGCCTTAGGTATACTCATCAGTGGTCAAATGCCATGGATGTTAGTCTAAGACCCGGTATAAGGGTAATCATAGATTCTGCATACATCTTTGTGTGGCTTGGATGATCATGCATGCTGGCCGGTTTTTCTTTGAAAAAAAAAGAAAACAGAGTCGTAGAACGGAAAATGTCGTGGTGTTGGCAATTATCCTGTATCTGACAAGCGTTCCGGTTCAACCGGATCTTGGCCCACAAATTATTATTCTATCCCTTGTTCACGCTATGCTTGACAGGCACCTTGCACAACAGGTAGCTGCCGGGGATCTTCATAGTCTTGCATGCATGAGGAAAATCAGATCATGCATGGTGCATTTTCTCGGCAAGTCAAATGAAAAAACAGCACATAAGGAGACTCCAGAAGATTCTCCAAAACAAACGTAGAGTTCGTCCAGTTGGTCGCTATTTTTGCATGCCTCTTCCTGGTATCCATGTGCAGTTCTCCTGCGTCGTGCATGTACTTTCAAAGGGCCTTTATTACGTGCTAGCCTGAAATTGTTTAACAAATGGAAACAAGCCCTAACCGAGCATTTTTGAGAAAAAAAAATTGGTTCTCAACCCCAGATTAGCTTCACGACGGTGGTACGTACAATTCATGAAACAAGAAAATTGCATCCATAGCGGCGCCAAAATTGACGGGTATACCTACTGGCTTATTTACATTGATAAACATAAACAGCTGAATGCGGTACTTTCTGCAATGCATGTCTCAGTTCCTATATGGGTGCCGCTATGCAATATTGTGCAATGCGGGCTAATGGACCACCCCGGCACGATCTAACCGAAATAATTGCTCATGACAGTTTTTCTTTTTAATTACGGCCATCAACTAATCAACAAATTACATTTATTGGAGAGCACAGCCCGCTTTTATTTCTTTAAAAATCGCACCTTTTGGGCAGCGACTGAATTGTTATATTTTTGACTTTTCTCTGACTAACTTTATGAATCCGTACACAGTGCTAAAAGTCAGCCAAGACAGCAGTTTAAAAGAGGTACGCAACGCTTACAAAAAAGCGCTATTAAGCAATCACCCAGATAAGAACAAAGGGCCCTGCTTGTACACTATAGATGAGGTCAATGTTGCATACACGACGATTGTCGATTCCCACACAAATAGCTCGCAGAGCAATCGTACATTTTTGGATGTGCAATTCAGTGACGTAAGAGATCTGGCAGAGTTTGAATTTGACGATAATAGCCAGCAGTTTGCTCGGCCCTGCCGATGCGGCCAAAATATAATTATTTCAATCGACGAGCTAGAGGCTAATGGTGATGCAGATGAGATTGCTGTGCAATGCTCAGGGTGTAGCTTATGGGTTTTGGTTCAATACGAGATTGAAACGTAGTAGTCATGGGTTTTACATGGGGTTGCATTGGTGTCAAAAAGCGACTCAGAAAGACGCCACCAAGTGGCGAATTTGCATTAGCATTAGCATTAGCATTAACATTAATATAAGTAAACGATAGCATTGAAAAACATCAAATCTCAAATGGTGGCTCTTCTTTTATTTGAAAACACAAAAAAATAAGAAAAGAGGTCTTACCCGGGTTCGAACCGGGGTTACCAGGAGGCTTGAATGATCAAAACCTGGGGTGATAACCACTACACTATAAAACCATTTCTTAAATACGAACTTCGAGGGGACCTACACGAATCTAGTCGGCGGTCACGCGATGCGCATTTTTAAAAGGCTCATTACTCGAGAGTCATGCGATGCTTTGAGCTCATATTTCGTTTACGAGTGCTAAAGTGCGATTCACGTAGACACAGTGTATGAACAGTGCGCTATAGTACACTCAAGGCAATATTGTTATCATGGCTGTAACATCGCTTACATTGCCTGTAATTCCCCTTGGTATGTACTCCGGCAGCGGGTCCTAAGCAGCTTCTAGCAAATACTTGTGTTAATATAGTAGGTGACTGATGGTCCACACCACTATCTTGTTGTGCTGATCCTCCCTCTATTGCCTAGCAGCTCTTGGACCGGGCTGAAGCTGAACTATCTGGCAACTAGGGAGTATAATGAAAATAAATACATTTATCGCCTTTCTACGAACTGTTTAGGAAGATTCCCGTGTAGAGCTTGCTAGAGAGCATTCTCTAGCTGCGACCAGAGGAAGGGCGCGTGGCAAAAGCTAGTGGTTGGCAGTGTGAATATTAGTTTATACACATTCTATTGCGCTTTACATGGAAGTTCTGGGCCTAAACTCTATTGGTCAACGATAATTCTGATCGTCGCAACCGGCATTTCAACGTACCTACAAGGAAATCTAAACGGAGGGGTAGAACTCATTACTTACTTTACTTCCTCAACTTTGTGGAGCAGTTCAAGTGCGATTGAAGGCACGAAGTCAAGTACTGCCCTGTGTGTGGACGTATGAATATAGAAAAGCTTACTCCCTTCTACCACATGAAATGCACTTTACTTTCACAAAACACATATAAAGTAGCCACCGAGATGATACTATTCCAGATCAACTCCCAGCGAGTGATACTAGATTTGGCAATAAATAATCTCCACACCAAGAACCCAACCATATAGTAACGAGGTTCAAGGAGAGGGGAGGGCACTAATACCGCCGTGAGGCCAAGCCAAAAAAACAATGTGTGGAGGCAAAACGGAGCTTCAAGCAGCCAAGAGATGCATACGTGGTAAACCGGAACCAACAGAGCACTCAGGCCATCAGCTCTGTCGAGTACGCGGCGCCACAAGTAAAAGGTATAATGACGATTATCGGCAAGGATAAAGGGGTGCACGACCTTAAAACGCGTTGCTACAAGGAAAATGAGTACACACTCCGTAATGTATCGAAATGCACCACGGATGGCAAGACGAGACCAGATATAAGACTGGATCCATTTGGTTTTAGAAAATAGAAGAGGAGCAGAAAAGAATGTAGCGAAAAGGCAAAAATAGAGTACCTGGGGCACATTGATACTGACTTGGTGGTTTTCTTTATCGCCCATGGTAATCCCACCATTGAGGTACAGAAAGGCGGCAAATACACCGGCAGTTGTCGCATATGGCAGTGCTACAGTACTTGGTAAATTTTCAAGAGCTCCTTTAGCTTGATAAAATAACGAATCGAGACCCGATCTGGCGTCCAGTCTCGCGAGGTTAACATCGAGGTCCATGAGGGCACACACAGCAGCAAACCCCGCCCAAATAATGTTTGTTTGACGAAATAAAAGAGATGCAGTGAAAAGAAGAGCACTTGTCCAGTGCCATTTACGGAGGGTCAGACCCAGGCCCATCAGTACCAATAACGTTGACCATACGTCCGTGTAATAGAGAAGGGCAAAGAAATACAGGAGGGGGAAAGTTAAAAGGTAACAAAATACGGGGTTTCGTAAAAGTCGTGCAACGGCCCAGCTACCAATGGCGAGCCCAAACACGTTGACCAGTCGAAGGGTTGCAGTGTCACAAGAGCCACGAAGCTGAGCAAGTGCCCATCCGAGCAAGTAAAGACCCGGAGGAGTAGTAATTTTAGTATCCCAATGAGTCCAATTACCCGCACAGTACTGTTGAGTCTGGGGGACATGGAAAATCTCGTCCATCCAGGGACTAGCGAGCTTTGCCTGTACAAACGAGTAACCGGCACCCAATGCAGCTAAAGCTGCGGTATCTCGAAGCGATTCCATTCGAGGCGAGCAGTGCTAGATATTCAAACTACGAGAAACCGAATGCGAGTCCAAGAAAGGTGGAAAGGATGGTTCGTCATCATCGCTTTCCACAGGCTCCGAGATGTCTACCAACACCGATAGCTGTGCGTGGAACAATACATTTTGCGAGCAGCTGACCACTGAAGCGCTCATTGATCACCTTAGTGAGCGCGATATTGGCTATTATATAGGCATTGATCAAGGGTTTTATCCTGGCGTGAGCATCAATATTATGGGCAGTGAATGGCAGACCTGGCTACAGACGACACTTGCTACCGGATTTAAGGCCTTTTATATGGATTTAGATTGGGTTAACGGCGGCTGGAGTGCTTGTGATGGGGACAGTAACTGCGCAACGATCGAAAATGTCACATCGACAATGGCAGATTTTATCACTCAAACCGACACAAATATCGAGGTTTCCTTTTTAAGGTTGGGGCTTAGGTTTAAGTCTACCCATCCCCTTTCTGCTAGTGATCTTGCGGACATCAATGGTACCGACCTCTCTGCCTCGTTATTGCCAATACAGCAAAGGCTGTTGTACCCATCAACGATTGTAAGTGCACAGCAATTCGGCGATGTCTCCAAGTCAGGTGTTACCCGCACTAATGTGGCTACCCTGTGGCCCTCATTCCATACTGTACTGCTTAATTACAAGACGCGAGTAATAGTAACAACAGACACAACACTGCTTCCATCGAATATTACATCGACATGGACTCCTCTTCGGACATTTGCACTTGACTATTCAACACCAGTTTCATCACTCTCGCCGGTGCCTTGGCCGCAGCTTTATACAGCTCCCCGGATTCAAGACATTGATACGCTCGCCAATGTACCATTCCGAGCCATGGCACTGGACAACAAAGTCACAAACATCAGCCAGGCGTGGAGCGCGGCAATTCTCGCTGGGTACTCGCCCGTACTCAACCGTTCAATCAGCGTCGACACTCTAACTGATTTGTCTCATGGCTTGCAATGGCCGTGGGCGCCCTACCAGCCGAAGCCAGAGACGTCTGAGGATCGTCAGCACATGCTGGATAACCAAGACTACTCAATGTGTGCATTACAGACCCTTAACGGATGGGAAGTTGGCAATTGCCATAGCAAAGACTACATACTGTGCCGCAACAGTAGCGATGGCCTCGACTGGGTTGTCAGCCCAGATGTCTGGACTCCATTCAAAGCCGAAGTAAGCAATGAATCATGCCCCAGCGGCTACTCGTTCCACTCGCCCGTTAGTTTTCTTGAACGCAAAGCCGTATACACAGCCATGAACAAGGCAAATATCTCACAGGCGTGGACGGCTGTCAACTCTCTATCTGTCGAAAACTGTTGGGTCGATGGTATGTCTACTTATTGTCCTTACAGCCTTGTGCAGGGAAACCGTAATGCTGTTGCACAGCTGACGATCGCTTCGTCGTTTGTAGCGGGGCTTTTGTTGGTGATGGCTCTGCTCGAGTACCGACAACAGCACATGCCACTGCGACCTCTACGATCTAGAACCAAGAATAAGCGCAAGAAGGGCAAGAAAAAGGAAAAGAGCGAGAAATCAGCGGAGAAAACCCAAGACTGAGGCCAGGTGCGCTACGTCTAAGAATTGCCGCCACACAATCTTTACAATTTTATGCCGCTGCGGCAATTAGCATAATTTATTATTTATTCATCGTTAAATAGTCATTTCTCATTTACAAAAGGCTGGAGTTCCGGTATTGACTAGTCCCGAATTGCAATTGGTCTTGGTTTCTTGTCTTCCTCGTTCCATCCTATCTAACGGACAACCACACAAGAACTTGCGTTAAAGGGTAAACTCTTCCTCAAAAAAGTTCACATCAGCATTGAAAGCCCAATTTTTTGCGTCCTGTACGAGTTTTGGGTGGCCAGTCGAAAGGACCCACACGCCCATTTTGCATTCTGGTGAAGCTTCAATGAGTCGGTCCGCACAGCAACAATCGTCATTATCAGGACTCAGGCCGTACAACCACGACTTCATCCTTAAGTTCAGGTGTGCTCGTGAGTTGTACATGCTACCAACGTACTGGCCCAGTACGGGGTCCTGAGTGATACGGCGCGAGAGTCGACTTTTACGCATCAATAGTGGCTCTTCTTCGTCTAGACAGCAATTTTCCGAAGTGGTGATTTCGAGTTCTTGGTCCTCGGGCTCATCATCCTCGCAAAAAGGGCTTCCCGAGTAATATATTTCAATACGGTGATCTAGCACGTCCTGATGGAGCCCTACCAATGGTAGCACTTTTGCATCATACGGGTCACGAATAGCCCATACCATTCGCACTTGGACACCATGCAATCGTAAGTACCGCAAAACTGGTGCGCCAAATGCAATGCCACTTCCGCCAATAACAAATAGCGCCCGCTTGAGTTGACCAAGTCGAAGCTGTGAGTCAAAGTATGGCGGAAAACACCGGTGTGGGCCTCCAAGACTATATGTTTTGCGCATTTTGATTTTGAAATTTCCCTTGCGCACGACGAGCTGCAGCGTTGGTTCTGTATCGAGCGAAGAGATAGTGTATGGATGGGACGCCTCAAACCACGTCAAGGGCTGCCATAGTGGGTTACCAAGTCGCACATGTGCACCAGGACTCCACTTGTGAAAATGTATAGGCAATTGGCTCTTGGGGATATCAATGAGCAAGAGGGTATCCGACACGGCCTGGACACGTTGCTTGACATGAGTGGTGCGTAAAATGCGAAACACTATTTGATAGCATAAAAGACCCAAGCAGCACAACAAATAGTTGTTGCAAGGGGGCCGAGAATGGTACCAGATGAGCGGAAGACATCCCCAGGACGTAATGATATGCAAGCTGTAGAAAACAGCATATGCCTGACGCCGATACCAGCTCCAGGCAGTAATACCCGCCAATAAAAAGAAAAGGAGTGCGATGTAACCGGCAATGTTCTCGCTCTGACGAAGTTTCTCCCATTTGCCCTGCGATCGGTAAATGTGGGCGTATGCGAGGCCATGCAAAACTGCCAGCACCACGACTACACGCGATAGCCATTTATGCATTGGCAAAACTTGTAAATAGAACGTCCTGGGCAACGGGCTCGGTCTTAGTGTTAAAAGGTACATGGCAGGCATAAGGGCTACGGCGAGGCGCCCAGTACGCTTTGCGAACCACACAAGGGAGCCGTGGGTTTGCACGAGTGTCATAGCAATGATTGCCACCGTCCAGGCCACCATTGAAAGGTTCTTCCACGGTAATCGCGCGAGAGAACGGCGCAGCATAACCTTGCGACCAGGCGCATGAATTTGGGGGGATACAAGGCAGTTAAAGACGCTCACAAGTACAAGGATCGCCAGAGCACTTAAAAAAGTGTACGTCCCCCATTTGCTGGTCGTCACACGCCGGAGATAACGATCGTCTTCAATTCCCATTGTCAGTCAGGGTGGTACGAGCGGATGTAAGCGGGAATTTAAGGCTTGGCATTGGGCCAGTTTAGTAAAAAAAAAAACATGGCTGTGGTTTATTTAGCTAGCTTACTGGTGGGGGTGAAAGTTTGTTATGGGTACCAAAGACGACGGAAAAGTTATCTATCAATCCACAGCTTTATCTATCTAATCCATCATCTTTAGGGTGCATGCTATGACGTGGGGTTTAGTCATGCATGCATGCAACCTCGGTGCAGACAATTCAAAAAGGCCACCGTAGGTCGCTGCTCAAGGGTTTACCAGTACTTGGGGCTTTACTTGGATTTTTTTTAAAAAATTTTTGGGCTTACGGGCATAGAGAGCGACACTCAAATTGTCAGTTTCGGCAACCGCCTTGACAAGCTGAATCATCGTGTGATTGGCTCAGGGATGTATGCAGCCTTAGATACAAAAAACTTGAGCTATTCAAAGTAGCACTTATGTTTTTATATGTTCATGCCTTGAGATCCTAGTAGCAACACACGTTTCTAACAAGATCAATGACCTTCCTAATTAGGGCATTTAATTTGCTGACTACGCGACGCGACGCGTGAACAGGCTGGTTTAATTAGCAACTACCAATAACTATTGGTCCGTCGCTATTAATTTAATAAATAAACTGTTCACATAGTCCCAAAATTTCTTAATTTTTCACCCAAAAATAGCCTGGTTTCGCCACCTTCTTAGTAACTTCTTCGTCTACTTCTCATCCACACAACATGGAAGAACAAGGATACCTCGATCTTTGCAAACATATCATCGAAAACGGTGAACTACGGGAAGATCGCACTGGTACTGGCACAGTTGGAGTGTTTGCTCCACCTCAGCTGCGATTCAGCCTACGGGATAACGTGTTTCCTCTGTTGACGACGAAACGAGTATTTTGGCGCGGAGTTGCACAAGAACTCTTGTGGTTTGTTGGAGGAAATACCGATGCAAATTTACTCTCCGACGTAGGAATTCATATTTGGGACGGCAATGGGTCGCGTGAGTTTCTTGACGGTCGTGGCCTCAAGGACAATCGACAGGGTGATCTCGGGCCTGTTTATGGGTTCCAATGGCGTCATTTCGGAGCTGAATACAAAGGATGCGATCACGACTATACGGGCCAAGGAGTGGATCAACTAGTACAGGTGATTGAGCAGATCAAGACAAACCCAAGTGACCGTCGTATCCTTCTTAGTGCATGGAACCCAGCAGCCCAAGATAAAATGGCACTTCCTCCCTGTCATATCCTTTGCCAATTCTACGTGGGAACTCGTAAAGATGGTACCAAAGAGCTAAGCTGTCAAATGTACCAGCGGAGCTGCGACATGGGACTCGGTGTTCCATTCAACATTGCCTCGTACGCCCTACTGACCCGTATGATTGCTGAAGTATGTGGTATTGAAGCAGGTGACTTTATCCATGTCATGGGCGATGCGCATGTTTACAGTAACCATGTTGAAGCACTCAAGCAACAAATTGAGCGTACTCCTGGTCCGTTCCCCACCCTGAAATTTAATCGCAAAGTTACCAATATCGATGATTTCAAGTTTGAAGATTTCGATCTGGAAGGATACTCACCTCAAGCCAAGATTCAGATGGATATGGCCGTTTAGGCTTGTAGAAGATACTCTGGAGATTTGGACTACAAATACACATTTAAAGTGGTAATAGTCGTCCAAGACATCATACTGGTATGTTTTGTTCACGGTCCCGTCTCACAGGTGAAGAGGAGGCAGTGACTGCGCACGCCTCATACATATGCATAAATGGCCAATAAAAGGCAATGCAAAGTTTCAATACAAAGTTTAGTTAGTTTATAACACTACAAGATTCTAGGCGCGAGTGCTGCTCGAGTACAGTTATACTGCCCATGTTTTAGCACCACTGCCGACTGCATGCATATAGAACTCAACACCACCAACGTTCTAGAGGGAGCATAAAAGCTATATACAGTAGTAGCTACTGGTAAGGAGGATAATAACCAGGATATGGCATCATGACTTGTTGGCCGTATTGGGGATCAAAGTAGGGAGCAGGCACAAAGTATTGGGGAGCAACTGCAGTTTGAGCAGGGCGGAATGCCGTAGCCTTGGCAGCAGAAGCAGCAAAATTAAACTTCTTGGCCTTGACGTCGGACTTTTGTTCGCTTTGCTTATGTTTCTCTGCAAACTGTTGCTCATCGTTTGCCCGGTTTGCCACTTCTTGCTCCTTGACGGTCGACCGGTCGACTCCAGAGTACTTTGACTCCTCATCAACTTCATTTTGGGCCTTTTGACCCCGCTCTTCCGCCAAATGAACATTGGTAGTTGCTTGACCCTCAATCTCACGAGCCAACTGCTCAGCCTTGCGGGCCCTTGCGGCATAGTCTGGATGGGATTTATCGATTGCCGTAGTATAAATGTGCTCATCGTATGTATCCTTTACTCCAAACTTGCGATTATTGACCTCAAACTGATCCCATTTGCCTCCAGCAACGTCATCTAAAGTACCAACATCGACGCCGTCCTTGTCTTGCCATTTCTCGAGTTTGCGCTCGACTTGGGGCGCTGATGCTGCAATATCGGCGTCGGTCTGGAATCCACGAGTCACAGGACTGGGGCTATTGCCCTGTTTAGCTCCTCTACGGGCCTGCCGTCCACGCTGACCCCGCGCTCCTCCTCGCTGTGACATGACGTAAGGAATCCAACCCTCATCCATGGCGGCACCAGAAATCCCCAAAGTTGTCGTGCAAAAGCTTATTGCTTTTAGTATTGCAATGATTATTTTACCTTTATTGGCATTCTTTATCCTTCAGGCATGCGGCGTTGGCAGCATTTGGAGCGGAGGTATCGCAGCGTTGGTCGCAAATATCGTACTTATTGGCTACGTTGTAGTGGCGTTTACCGAGGATCTTGGTGACAGCGATGAATTGAAGGAGAAAAAGGAAAGATGAATGCCAAATCTTTGCTTGTTTCCTGCTACTGGGTTGAGAGACGTTGGCCAGATGGACTTGACAACCACAAACTAGCCATACAGATCGAGAGTTTATTGTTTTTGGACGCCTAATTTTGTTTAAATTGTATATGTATATAGCTGTGTCGAGGTTGTTTTAGATCTTCCCACCCACGTGGGTACCACTTGTAGTACTTGTCGCTGCTACTTGTCGCTGCTACTTTTCACTTGTAGTGTTTATCACTGAAACCAGCACTCTGCTACTATCATGAGCAACATCATCGATATATCAGCAGAAATCAAGGCACTTGTGGCGAACATTGAGCCACTGGTTCCAATCAGCTATCATTTCAACGGCAAAGTGGTGTACGAGATTGGCACTGCTGCGTTTGAAGCAGAGTGCATGCTGAGGGCTCTCGAGAGTTTTGTGTACAAAAACACAAAAAAGTGACAGACTTGTCGGTTATTTCGACGCTAATGGTACGCCTTCAGTGAGTCTGCCTCAAGCTACTATAGGGAACTGTTACTCACATTCTCAAGCTAGTAGGAATAGCAGTGTCGGAATTCCAGCCCTTTGCAATAACTTAGGACTAACATTTAGATTTAATCCGTAAAATTAACCACAAATAGGCTCTAAACTACCTAATCAATAGATTGCCTGCAATTTTTCAAAGCGCATTCAACGAACGACCAACTGGTAGCACGCACGTCTACCCCAAAAGCCTATAAAAGCCTACACAAGCCTACAAACACTAAGCCCTGCTAGTAATCCTCCCACTGTAAAGGGCCCCAGCTCCCACTTACTAACTTTTAGACATGCAAGTTATTCAAAGTCAGGCGGAAAGCGTCGCTAATAAAGTGTTTGTCCGCAGCACAAAGAACGGAAACGCAATAAAAGTGTTTCGTGAACAATACTTGCGCGAGGATATCCCCTGTGGTTCCCGCAAGTGTGTCGAATGTGCCTCAGAAGCTGTTCCAGATGCGGCAGGAAATATTCTCCCTCCTGTTTTATCCGAGGAACCAAACTCCACGACCCGCAGAGGGCCCCACTACATTGTTGTAGACACAAATATTGTACTCAAGTACATTGATCTGCTCGAGAACCCTGGCTGCCTCTACGATGTCATTATCCCTCAAACTGTTCTTGAAGAGGTCCGTAATCGCAGTCTCGCAATTTATACTCGGCTGCGGAGTCTTGTCAGTGGATTTGACAAGCGCTTTTATGTTTTTCATAACGAATTCTCCCAATTTACCAGCACAAAACGGGCCGACGGCGAATCAATAAATGATCGCAATGATCGAGCTATTCGCAACACCGCTAAATGGTATACACAGCATCTACCAGATATTGAGATTTTATTTCTGACAAATGACCGAGCAAACTTCACTCTGGCCAAAAAGGAAGGACTTGACGTATCGTTGCTTGTGGACTATATTAAGGAATACAATGACAGTGCGTTGCTTGATTTAGTGCCACCAGAGGAGGAAAATACAATTGATAAACGCTCTGATCGGTTTTATCCCGATTATTACTCCGACTCGCGAGTGCTCACCGGTATCAAAAATAAGACGTTGCATCAGGGAAAGCTCAGCATCTCTCGGTTTAATTATCTTGAAGCATCCGTCAGTGTACCAGCATTTGATAAACCATTACTTGTAGTCGGTCGTGAAGACTTGAACCGTGCTTTCGATGGCGATACTGTTGTTGTTCAGCTGCTCCCTCAAGCCAAATGGCGCCGCCCCCTTGATAATATCGCTGAGGAAGATCAAGTCGATGCCTCTGTTAACGTTGATGATGCCGTAAACTCTGTTGTCACTGAGGAAGAACGCCGGGTGCTCAACATGCAAGCAAGAACTGCACAAAGCGACTCTGCAGAATTCAAGATCCAGCCCACTGCACACGTCGTAGCCATCATTAAACGCAACTGGCGATTCTATGTCGGAAACATGGTCAATGAACTCGCCAAGGGACCTACTTCTGGTGCAGTCCGCAGTGTCCTCGTGCAGCCACTTGATAAACGCATCCCGCGTATTAGAATTCGCACTCGCAAACCTGAAGAACTTGTCAATAAACGTGTAGTCATTGCAGTTGACTCGTGGCCTGTTTACTCGCGTAACCCTGAGGGCCATTTCGTGCGGTCTCTCGGTGATATCGAAGACAAGGGCGCAGAAACAGAAGCCATCTTGCTCGAGCATGATATCGAGTACCGACCCTTCCCTCGCTCTGCACTTGCTTGTTTGCCTGCCGAAGGCCATGATTGGCTCCCGGGCGTCAATGACCCTCAGTTTGAGAAGCGTCGTGATCTACGCGATCTCCTCATTTGCTCCATCGATCCCCCTCGCTGTCAAGATATCGATGATGCTTTACACGCATATCAGTTACCGAATGGTAACTACCACGTTGGTGTACACATCGCCGACGTTACCCACTTTGTAAAGGCTGATACCCCGCTTGATGTCGAAGGTGCGCTACGTGGTACTTCAACTTATCTTGTCGATAAGCGTATTGATATGTTGCCTGTGCTTTTGGGTACTGATTTGTGTTCGTTGAGACCCAAGGTTGAACGGTATGCTTTTAGTGTTTTGTGGGAGATCGATCAGAATGCCAACATTGTTAATGTTGATTTCACAAAGTCGCTCATTCGATCTCGTCAAGCATTTGAATACACCGAGGCACAGGCCCGGATTGATGATGAGAGCCAGCAGGACGACCTCACAAAGGGTATGCGCATCTTGCTCGATTTGTCGAAAAAGTTCAAGCAAAAGCGTCTTGATAATGGTGCGCTCAACCTGGCATCTCCTGAAGTCAAGGTCACGCTCGATAATGAAATGGCTGACCCCTCAAGTGTTGAAGTTAAGAAACTTGTGGATACTAACTCGTTGGTAGAAGAGTTTATGTTGCTTGCCAATATTACTGTTGCTCGGAAAATCTACGAAGCGTATCCCCAGACTGCCATGCTTCGTCGCCACGCCGCTCCTCCTGCTACCAACTTTGATGTCCTTAACGACCAGTTAAGGCTCCGTGGTATGCCTCAGATCCAACTTGAGAGCTCTAAAACCCTTGCTGATTCGCTTGATACTATTGAGGATCCCAAGGACCCATTTTTCAACACTTTGGTGCGCATTATGGCTACTCGTTGCATGATGTCGGCAGAGTACTTTGCGGCAGGAGATTTCCCATACAGTGAGTTTAGACACTATGGTCTTGCTTCTGAGATTTATACACATTTCACCTCCCCAATCAGACGTTATGCTGATGTTGTGGCCCATCGCCAGCTTGCGGGGGCTATTGGATATGAGAGCCTTGCTCCGAGCCATTTCCTCAAAAATAAACTGGAGGGTATCTGTAGCAATATCAATTTGAGGCATCGTAACGCTCAGTTTGCGGGTAGAGCTTCTATCGAGTACTATGTGGGTCAAATGCTTAAACAAAAGGACTCGTATCACGAAGGTTATGTGACGCGTGTGTTCAGTAATGGTATTGGAATCATCGTGCCGAAATACGGACTCGAAAGCATTATTCATATTTCAGATATCTGCAAGCCTGAAGAAGCGACTTTGGATGAGAACACTTATACGTTGACTATTTCCACTGAACAAACAGAACGTCAAATCACTATCTTTGACAAGATCAATGTGTTTGTCAAGAGTGTTAAGGATGAAAAGAGTGGAAAACGTTCTGTCAAGATGCTTCTTGCTTGATGTGTATTATTGGCAAGTAGCTGGGCTCGCCACACGTATATTATATTATATAGTCTAAATTAATGTTGGTTAACAACACCGGCACCGCTTGCCTTCTTCAAGATATGCTTCTTATAATCCTCAATTGAGCCCTGCGATTTGTAGATGCGGCCTTCTTCACAAACCCAAATCTCATTGCATACACGATTAATTGTGGTAACATCGTGGGAAACCATAATGATACCACCTTTGAAGGCCTTGAGAGCTTCGGCCAAAGCATCAAGACCAGCAATATCGAGATGATTTGAAGGCTCATCGAGAACCAAAATGTGAGGATTTGACAGTCCAAGACAGGCAAAGGCAACCCTTGATTTTTGACCACCTGACATAGTTCCGAGCTTTTGTAGGCCGAGACTGCCGGTAATACCAAATGCACCCAAGAGACGACGGTATTCTTGTTCACTCTTACCTGGGCTGAGCTTTGCCATCCATTCTACGGCACTGAGATGCATATCCATACCATCAACATGGTGTTGGGCAAAGTAGGCAATACGAAGTCGCGAGTTTGTAGACACAAATCCACTGGTAGGTTTGAGCTTCTCAGTAATTAGCTTAATGGCTGTAGATTTACCACTACCATTACCACCGACGAGGGCGATACGGGAATCCATTTGAACAGACAGGTCGACATCCGACAAGATCTGCTTAGAATCAGGGCTGTATCTAAACGAAACATTGTCCATAACCACAATAGGAGGACTAAGTTGCTCGGGGTCGGGGAACTTGAATGAGAAATCAGCCTCTTCAACTGGCTCCTCCAGGATAGGCAGTTTTTCGAGCTTTTTAAGACGAGATTGTGATTCCTGTGCTCTAGCGGCATTGTATCTGAACCGGTCCACAAAGCTCTGAAGATGCTGGCGAACCGCCATTTGTTGCTCATATTCGCGTTTCGCAGTCTTGAACCGCTCTTCCTTTGTTGCATAGAACTGGTCAAAGTTCTGACCACGATAATAGTCGAGGCGTTCAGAGTGTTGGTGAATGATGTCGGTGGCAATATCATTAAGGAAAGTACGATCGTGCGATACTACCAGCACAGTCGATGGGTATCCCCGAAGGTAATCAGATAGGTATGTGAGGGAAGGAAGATCCAACATATTTGAAGGCTCATCGAGCATAAGTAAATCTGGTTTGCAAAACAGCGCACGAGCAAGAGATAAACGCATACGCCAACCACCAGAGAAGGTGTTGGTGGCACGTTTCTGTGCTTCCAACGAGAAACCAAGACCGCTAAGGATTTCACCAGCACGGGCCTCTGCTTTATCGGACTCGATCTCTGAGAGTTTTTCATAAACATCATTAAGGTTGCTTTCGAGGTCATCACTCTCTTCATCGAGTTGTTTAGCCAACGGATCGCTATCATCGAGCTCTTGACGTTCCTGGGAAATGGTTGCGAGTCGATTCTGGATACGCTCCTGGTCTTTGAGGAGGTATTTACGCCATACATCGGCATCCAAAACGGTTTGCAAGACAGAAGTCTCATCTCCAGTGACTTCTTGCTCGACATACAAGATGGTAATGTGTTTAGGTACGGGTAATTCACGGCGACTAAGGGCCTTGAGGAGGGTAGATTTACCAATACCATTAGTACCAACCACACCATAAGTATGACCATAACTGAGTGTTAAGCTTGTATCACTAAGAATACGTCTACCATCAGGCAAATGCAAGTCGAAATTCTCGATTTTGATATCCTTGGTTTTTCCGAGTGAAGGACCCAAATCCAAGGGGTTGACAGTGAGGAAAAAGTCATCATAATCATCATTTTGATTTTCGTCAAGCAATTTACTGCGCTCGTACTCGAGTTCTTTCATGAATCCCTTTTCACGCTTGGCCAGCTTAGCAGCAATCTTACGCTCAGCTTTCTCGAGCTTCTTTTTGTCAACACGACTCTCAACTTTGCGGTTTGAAGTCAACAGGTCCATATCTATTGACTCCTTGACGGCATCGTCACTGAGACGCATTGCATTAGATTTCTGGGCACTTGACAAGACATCTTTATCGAGCCTACGGAACCCAGCGTTGCCGAAAGTACGATTCACATTCTTTTCATAAATTTCTCCCAGTGTTGTAGTTAATTTTTCACTTAGTTGGGTAACAGAACTATCGTCAGCTCCAGCACTCCGCAGCAAATCACACACAAATGATAATTCGGCGTCGAGCTCTAAACTTTGAGCAGCCGCAGGGTCGCCAGCAATTTTCTCGATATTTGTGACGTATCCCACTGCGTAGCTGGCTACTACTTCATCTATTGAAGGGGTAGCTTGTCGAATAAGTCTTGGTAGAGACATGAGTAAGGATCTTTAGAGTTCGGCGACAACAAAAGCAGTGAGGAGGACCAAGAGCAAAAAGTACTAGCTAAGAGTAGTGTTTTTACTACTATTGAATCGATTTAATGATTAATGGTGGCTATCTAGTCGAACAGAAGTCCTAACACCTGGCTGCGAATTTTTTTTAATTTTTCACCTTCTGGTCGCGAGTTGGTTGGCCCTTAATGGCTCATTGCACCCTCGTCATAAGCACCAAAATATCAAACTATTCTTTACCATAAATACTATCCCCTTCAATTCCTCAAATGCCTCCGCATCTCACGCTCAGACAATAAGCAGCCGGTGTGCAGGTGACGTGCAGATGAGGCTGATCGAAGAGCAATATCTAATCAGCAAGTTACATGGCAATTCTTTCGCAAGTATTTGGCTACAGAACCCGCAATTCACCCGTTGAGCTCAAAACCGTTGAAGTCAATAATACCCTAGGCCCCAATGATGTACTCATTGACACCAGGTACACATCCCTGAATCCCCTTGACCTTAAGCTCAAATCATTGGCATGGTTTCCCTGGGACTGGCGTTGCGTTCACGACTTTAGTGGTGTGGTCACTGCAGCCGGGTCGGCTGCTGCGTCGAAGTTCACGGTCGGAGAAAAAGTGTGCGGCTTCTGGATCTTTGGCGCCACTGTGGGGTCTGTTTCAAAGGTTAATATCAAGCGAAACGCATTGATGTCGCAACCAAAGTCTCTCTCTGATGCACAGGCTGCTGCTCTACCCACTACCTTTGCTACTGCTCTGTTGCTTGTCAATGCTACGACTATCGACTCTAATTCATCTGCTCTTGTTCTCGGGGGAGGCACCTCGGTGGGTGCGTTTGTTATCCAACTGCTTAAAAAACAGCATCACGTCCGGCGAGTTGTTACTACGTGCTCTCCTGATTCGGTCAAGTATGCTCATGGGTTTGGAGCAGACGAGACGCTTGACTATAAAGCGCCTGATTTCAAGCAGCAGCTATTGCAGAGTGCACAACAGGAAAAGTTTCAAAATGTCTACGATTGTGCTGGCGGAAATAGTGCGCTGGAAGTTGCGGATCAAATCATGGACCCCAGTAGCAGCGGCTCGACCTACGTTACTTGTGCCGGTGACGCTAACCTCGGCGGCTCAAACTACTCCAAAGTGATGTTGGGCTTTGTGAGTGCCATGCCTCGAATGTTAATCCGCACAATTACTGGCAAATACTCTGGAATCAACTGGAAAGTAGTGGTTGCCAATGGTCAAGCATTGGAAGGGGCCAGCGATATCATTGATCGCTACAAGATCAAGGTTCCTGTAGATTCACAGTATGATGCAAAGGATGTCCAAAAGGCGTGTGAGAAACTGGACACTACAAAAGTCAAGGGTAAGATAGTATTGAAGTTTTAGCTACAGCATGTGAGAAAAATCAGGGTGACATTTGTTGCTATATGGATACGAGCTCTTGAACATTTCAAGCAAACAAGGAATCAAAGAAAGTACCAGTCTATAATAAATAAAACGAACGCAAAAATAAATTAAACTCCAAAAGCCTCAAGGGATCAGTTCCTGGTGCCTACATTGTGCACAGGGCACTTGCCGGCACCCTTTTTATGAAACCACTTGAGAATACACTGGTCATGGAATACACAAAGACATTCTAGCCGGCCAACGCTCTGGCCCGGGTCAAAGTCCTCAAAACAAATTGCACATTCGCCCAGGTGGGGCAGCTCCTTCTCGGGCAGTTTGTACACAATCATGCGATTGCGCCAGGTGCTAGGCGGCGACTGGCCGTAATTGGTAAGGCAAGCATCGACGTGCTGTTCTACTTGGTCCTCCATCATATGCACCAGCAGAGTATCGCAAATAGGACAACGGCTGAGCTCTTCTTGCACAATACTCACATTCTGCACAAGCGTATCACTATTGTCTACAGTACGGATAAGTTCGAGCTCTCGCATACATTCATCGCAGGTTCTATGTGGTACCAACGGTGATTCTAGATAGGGCCTACCCGGCGGCGATACTACGTAGGTGGTAGCCAAGTATTGTGTCGTGTGAGCTGAACAGGAGCCGCAAACGACCCGGCCGCAGTGCCGGCAATGGTGACGACGATGCCATACGTTAAAAACAGTTGTGCACAGTGGGCAATGGTCCGCTTCTTCATCGGGCTGCCATGTCGGCATCGAGGACATAATGGGATGGAAAGAGGCAAGGATGGTCTGGCTTGGTCATATTGGCCCGACAAGGGGCGGGGGGAGCAGAGATAACGGGGTTCTATGGGCAAGAGGTCATTTCTAGTATATCAATTGCAATAATAAATTAGTTTTGGAAGATTTATTCATCATGGTTTTGGCAACAAATCGGGAAACACCACTCTCTTGCATGTGACTTTTATTTTCTTTTATTTTCTTTTGGTGTTGACAGCTGTGGCGGGTGCTCGTCGCCGTGGCGTTGACCGTACCGGTTATGCCAAGTGCGTCACGTGCCCGCCGAGACCATAACCATAACTGATTGCTTCTTTTTAACGTTTAAATGCTTGGGGCATTTGCCCATTCGACCGGCACTGCCATCATTATAGCCCTAGGGGGTGCTCTCTTTTACCTATTTGCTGGTATCGGCATCGCCGCATACGACTTTTTATGTCCTAATCTCCACTTGCTCAGCGTCCACACAGGGCTTTCCGAGCCGGTCATTGGCGCCACTTTTATAGCGTTTGGTAACGCCAGCGTCGATATTTTCTCGGCATTTGTCGCTCTCAGGGGTGATAATGCTGCTCTAGCCCTGGGAAGCATCGTGGGGGCCGCTTTCTTTATTATCTGCGTCGTCATCGGAGCAGTAGCAATCGCTCAACCTTGCCGCGTTGACCCACAAATCTTTCTTCGAGATGTTGGGTTCTTATTTGTTGCGGTGCTGCTCATTCTTTTTGTAATTGCTGATGGCCAGATCAGTCTCGGCGAGAGTGCTGCACTCGTGTTGCTCTACGTGCTGTATGCGCTCGTTGTGATCCGCACTAATGTACCAACGGTGGAACCAGAATATTCCCATACTGCCCACATGCACCTGCACCCTGAGGTTGACAATGGCCCAACCCGGCCATCGCTATTTGGTGCGGTTGAACATTTCCAAGATCGGGATGATGAATATAGCATTCCCGACGTGGAGCGCAATATATCCTCTCCTGTGTCACCTGCACTGCCCCATAGCCAGGAGGAGGAGCATCGTGATAACCGTGAACTACCCGTTCTGCGGCTACAAATACCCCAAATCAACAATGCTATGGGGTCGCCAGAACAGCAGTCGAGCCCGGCCCACACCATACCGTCAGCAGGATCCAATCCTACTGAATTGTCATTACTATCTCTTGCATTCAAGAGATCCCCAGCACTAAGCCCTGTGTTATCGTCTCGAAGCTCCATCGCCAATAGTTGCTGCCGGGTCACCACCTTATCACAACACTTGTTCCCAGCATTTCGAGACTGGGACGAAAAATCAATAATTCAAAAAATTACCACTGTCATTATGGGCCCCGCCCTCGTAGCGCTACAGCTATCAATTCCCATTCCTCAGAGTACCGAGAACGACATAGGTCCAAAGAACCTTATGACCGTGTATTCGCTAGCGTCACCTATCGCTCTTTACGTACTGGTGCTTCCCCTCACAATTGAATGGGCTGCTGTAACCGGTGTGCTAATTCTGGCACTAGTCGTCCTATCGCGGTTCATCAAGGTCAACGCCCTAGTGATTGCATTCTTGGGATTTGCCATGGCTGTGGTGTGGATCCTTCAACTAGCCAATACTGTTGTTGACGCTGTCAAGTATATTGGTGCGGCTTTGAATATATCCAAGGCGTTCCTTGGCCTCACCGTCGTTGCGATTGGAAACTCTCTAGGTGACCTCGTGTCCAACATTTCAATTGCTCGACAAGAACACACAATGATGGCGCTCAGTGCATGCTTTGGCTCGCCATTGCTGCTAATTCTGATTGGACTGGGTGGATCTTCAATGGTTGTAATGGCCGTTGACCGCAAGACAGTGATTTCCATTGAGCAGAGCATGAGCGTGTTTGTTACCTGTATATTGTTACTTTTGACCCTGCTTATCTGGAGCATTGTGCTGCCTCTCTGTGATTGGAAAATGAATCGTCAACTAGGAGCATTGTGCATCGGTATCTGGGTCTTGAATGTGATTATAAACTTGACTATTTATTTTTAGTAGGCAAAATGGTGCTGTTGTATTTTAATGTTAAAACATTTAACCGTACATAAACCTATCTTATTTTTTGTTGTTGACGAGATATGGTTTTGGCGATGCACAAAATCTGTGCGTGGAGCAGGACAAGTGCGTTGCCTACGAGTACAAAATGTTTGAGATTAAAACTATGTTATCTATGTAATTGCGGGGCATAAAAGCCAAAAAATATCGGCCAGGGTCCGGTACGGGAGTAGAAAGAAGGACAGGGATAATAATAGGCCAGGGCTATGTCCTTCTCAACTCCTTGAATGCTTGTTCAACCACTGCCTTGAGCTCCTTATAACTCATAATAATCCTTGACTGCTCATCTGCAGACACGAGTAAAACGTTTTCATCTACTCCCGCATCTAGCTTGTTCAAGCATACAAGGGCATGGGCAAGATCGAGGCTTGGTTTACCCGCTTCGTCGACTTGATGAAAAGCGTGGTTCAAAAATAGTTGTAATGGGTACCGGTCACCTGCTGGTTGCCAGCGAGGGTCTTGGAGTGTTCCTGGCCGGTTGGCAACAAATTGAAGTTTGGCCATGAGCCGTACGAGCCGTGCATTCTCAAGCTCCGTACTAAGGGTCTCTTCAAGAACATCATTCTGCAAAAGGGCCGAGTCTAGTACTCGTAGAATATGCGGGGCCAAAGTAGTAAGAATATGGTCCACTTTAGGCTCATCAAGTAAATGTTTAATAAAAGCAATCAGGTCTGCAGAGTACTTGAGTTGGGCCTGGGCCCAGTTTAGTTTCGGCGACATGACGGTCAGTAAAACATGACCCAGATCTTTCCAATCTTGGTTCGATAAATCGGAATTATCTGGCGGGTTTGCTGCGTCTTGAATCCGTTTCTCAAGGGCAATCACATCCTGCGCCGCACACGACCCAATACGTACTCTATCCTTTTGAGTGACAATTACCGATTTAGGCGATAAAACACGAGCATACAGTTGCTTCTTGTGCAGTTGGTGTAAAGTTGATGCCAATTGAGCGGCAAGGCTCCACACCAGACCTTCGGATTGAGGGGTAATATAGTGGTCTGCGAGGGGCTCGCTCAACGGATAGTACTCGTAGACCACAACTAGTGAATTATCACCAAACGCGAGGGTAGTAAATGCTTCTAAAACTCCCACAAGGCCGGCGAGTTTGACCTTATTCCACTTGTTGACCGGGGCCATTGCTTGTTCATGGCTAAGCTGGAAGTTCTCGACGCGCATAAGGCACACAGTGCGGCCGGTTGAATTCGAAATAGCCTTGTACTTCCACGTCTTGTTTTCGCGTTCTTGGATTGTAGTGTCGAGGGGCACCAGCGAGTGGTAGACGTGAACGTACTCTGGAAGGTTCGAGGCGGCACCCAAAGTTTGCAACGTTGCCTCATTGCGGTCTTGAAGAGTCGCGCGTAAATCATTATTGATAAACAGGTCATCGGCAGTGCGCTGGTGCGGATCCTTATGCGGGCGGAGTCGTTCAGGCGTAGGCGCGTACAAATGATATTGCAACGGGTGCAATGGCGGGTGGTACATTTGTGTTAGTGAAGTATCGATTTCAGGCATTGAAAAGGCCACTGGTGGCGTGAACGGAGTCGCGTGTGGGGTGAACTTGTCCTCCTTAACGTGAAACGTCCGGTTTGGGTTGAACTTTTTGAATTTGAATCGCGGCGAGTCAGGCAGCGCCATAACTCCACTGTTTGGCCGGAACGACGGGGAATCGCCGCGTAGGTCTTTCATGCGGACGGAGGCGCTTTAAGAGCTGGAAAGGGTAGTTTGGCAAGGCCAAGGGGGGTTAAGGGGGTGTGACCCCCTGGTGGCTTGCTGATAAGCGCTCGCCACAGAAATAAATCCCGGGACCGTGCGCCACATTCAGCGCTACTCTCACGAGCCCCGAGTCTCTCGTAATTTAATTGAGCTTGCAATCGCTGTGTGAAAAGTTGAGGAAATGTCGTGTGAAATTTTGAAAATTCAGCAAACTTTTACTATCTGCATTCAAGTCCCCTATTTTTATTTTTTTTTCCACCATTACCACCACCCTTCATATCCAGCAGCATCCAATCTGACCTTACATGATCATCGTTACAGGAACCTCGTCGGGCATTGGCCTCGAAATTGCAAAATTCCTTCTCTCCAAGGGCCAAACAGTCATTGGTGTATCTCGTCGCGATACACCAATCTCATGCCCTCAATTCGTTCACCTCAAGGGTGATATCACCGACAAGTCGACTGTTGTCAAATTGGCCAATTATGACGACATCAAGGGAATCGTGTTTAACCACGGCGTTTTGGAGCCAGTTGCAAAGATCGCAGATGCAAATGTTGATGAATGGAAAAAAGCAATGGACATTAACTTTTTCTCTATTGTGCAAGCAACCGAATTGCTGTTGCCAAAGCTCCGTCAGTCAAAGGCTAAAGTGATCCTTGTGTCTAGTGGTGCTGCTGTGGGCCATTATCCATCTTGGGGCTCTTATGGTGCTTCAAAGGCTGCACTTAATCACTTTACTGCCACGTTGGCCGTCGAAGAGCCTGAACTAACTGCCGTTAGTGTCGCCCCAGGAGTAGTCGACACTGATATGCAGGTCAACATCCGCAACGTCCACTCAGAGGCAATGGGAAAAGAGGTTTCTAAAAAATTCCACGACCTGCATCGTGAAGGAAAGCTCGTTAGCCCCATCACATCGGGTAAGCTATATGGTAACCTCGTACTTGAAGCAGATCATAGTCTTTCGGGAAAGTTTTTGCGTTTTGGTGACGATCTTTTGTCCAAATATGTTGATTAAATGTATATATTCTCCTTTACGTATTTAATGTATTAACCCTGTTTGAGAATACCCATGGCGATCTTGTGGGCTATAAACATATATCGTAGCAGATCAGCAGTCGTATCGGTAATGTTGGTACAGTTCAACAGATATGCATTTCACAAATCTATTACCCCAGATGCCCACAGCCCATATTTTTGATCACTATTTAGACTATGCACAGCCACGACACCAATTTAGTCCAGAGAGCAGCACGGGACGCATTCGCCCACGTCAAAAACACTAGTCAAACAAATTACAAGAATTGGGCTCACTACAAACATAGATCTATATACATCATTTCTTTTTCTTATCCTTTTTGTCTTTTTTGCCCTTCTTTTTAGTCTTTTCATCGCCGACAATGTAGTCAACAATATCATTAACATTACGGCTCTTGGGTTCCTTCTTTTGCTTCAAGCTAGGAGCATTGACGGTAACCTTGGGAAGTTTCTGTGCCTTGAGATCGCGTACAGTAGCATTGACGAGCTGGTCAAGCCATTTCTTGCTCTCTTTGGTATTTTCATCCTCTGGTCCCCTATGGGTCTTGTAAAGAGCAAATGCCTTCTCAGCACAACGAGTAGCATCAGCATAGGCATTGTTAAGAATAACATGGGCCTGAGAGACTTGGAGATAAAGAGGAGCGGCAGATTTACTATCGTACTTTTCGGCAAGCTCAATGGCACGGTTAAACCAAGTAATAGACTCCTTGTAGAACCGGGTCTGGAAAAGCATCGTTGCAATACTCTGTACAGTGTTAAGCATATCAGGGTGGTCCTTGGAACCAATACCGGTCCACAAATCAAGAACATGTTTATGGAGCTCAAGACTGCTCTCAAAGTTGCCACGAGCACGCTCGTAGAATCCAAGATTAATGTACATGACAATAGTCTCAGTACTATCAACGCCATTTACACGCTCCGAAATTCCAATTGCTTTACGGCAAAGCTCTGCTGCGGTATTATAGTCCTGGAACTCATGGTACACAAGCGACACTTGGTTGTATGCCTTTGCAGTCTCGGGGTGGATAGAGCCATAAACTTGTTCGTGCAGACTCAAAGACTCTCTGATAATCTCAAGTCCTTCCTCCTTGTTATTTTGAACACTGACGCGGCCAGCATTGAGAGCCTCTTCAGGAATAGCACTCTGAATGGTAGCATAGCGGATCTTGGGGGCAAATCCAACAAGATCATTGACATTTAGCTTGTTCCACGCAACAGCTTTATCTTGGAGGGCGCTGGCGCTCAGCTGGAGATTGAGCTTGAGAGCAATCTCACGCAGTAACTGGCGGTCAAGGTACTTGGCAACATCAACTTCGAAACCAAAGCGCACGCGCACCTCACTCTTGAGGTTGGCGTTGGACTCAATTCCCTGCAAAAATCCGAGAATAGCTCCGTGAACAGCGGTGAAATCAAGCGAACAAGTCTCGCGGTTCACAAGGTGCTTAGCAGCACGAGAGATGGCTTCACGAATAATGACATCGCACAATGCATCGCAATTGGGCTCTTTAGAAGCAGAAGAGTACATGTAGCCAAGGTGACGCATAGAGACACCGCGGCGGTGCATGCCTTCAGTGAGCTGAGAGCCATCAATGGGGTAAACGGTGTCAGAGTTGGCAATATCTTTAATGTATCCGGGAATAACAATGTCCTTGATAAATTGAGAGACCTCAAGCACAACCTTAGAGTCTTGCTCGTACTCCTTTTTCAGATTCTCGGGAGGAGTGAGCACTGAGACGTCGGGGTTAACGACAAACATTGCTTGGTACTCGGCGACCTTGGCATCGTCGAGTTTGATCTCCTCCTCACTAGTAGCCTCCTTTTGCTGCTTCTCAAGATCCTCGCGCACTTTATGACGGACCCAGCTAGCAACCGCTTCAGGGCGAAGAAGTGCGTATTGATGGGGGTATTCAGAATGTTCGGAGAGATAGCCAATGTCGACAGGAGAAACACGAGCACAGTCCAAAACATATTTGCGGCCGTCAGAGCCGTTCATACACTTCATATCAACAGAAGTAACCAGCTCAGCGGTCTTACCTTCGAGATCAAATGCAGTGTGCTTTTTAAGGTGGAAAGCATTGGCAATTTTCTGCATATCAGGCTCCACAGACTCTGAGGCAAAAATATCGCTATAACCCTCAGCAGATCCATAAACAATCTGGGGCTCAACATTTTCACGGAAGATGCCAGGAACAGGGCCCTGGGCAATGATGCGGCGACCGCAAAAATCGATCACAGCAGTCAATACGGGAGTGATATTGTCCAAGTCCAAAGTCATAATTTGTTCAACACCACGAAGATCTTTGAGAGCAGCTACCCGAGCAGCCTCATCGCCTCCAACTGAAGCAAAGTTACCAACAGAGTCAAAGCCCAAGGTATAAAAGATTCCATTGCGCAAGTAAATCTGATTCTCAGCCGGCTCATTAGGGTTGAAAGCTTGCATGTTACCGCTCAAGATGTCCAAAGCACCCTTGGTGGCAGCAGTTGCAAAGTCGTGAGCAGTATTGACGAGCAGCTTCTCACGGATAATGCGGTCACGCACTGTGACGCTTCCATTCTCATCAAACTTTGGCAACTCGCGAGTTGTTTGGTAATCTTCGTTCCAATCCTTGAGGCTGGCTTGCTCGTTGGCAAAGAGGCTCTGAGTTCTAGCCAAATCGGCGACTGGGGCCTGAGCAGCGGGAGTAGTATCTACCAACCAAGGAGTATCCAAGTATGAGCTGCGTGGTAAAGTCCAAATTTGGGGGGAGATCTTGGCCAATTTGTTGTTCATGCGTTCAACAGCATTAAGAGTACGAGGACTCACCTTGCCAATCAAGTGCAACAACGAGACATGGTGAGCACCATCCTTTTTAGGGGATTCATCAAACTTGTCATCAGTGCTTGAATTGACAAAAAATCCCTTGGTAGTGGCGGTAATGTGAAACACCTTGTGGTCTTCAGCAACAAACTTAAGGTAGGCAAGGTGACCTTTGAGCTTATTAGCAAAAGTAGGCGGTTGCCAGCAACTAAAATGCAGCGTACGAGCGACTGGAGTAGGCAAAGAAGTATTGCGTTTGCTGGCGAGAACGGCTGGGTTTGCTTCAAAGTCATAGTGCAAAACGGGCATATCCTCGGGCAAATCGGGCTTGTCAGTAAGGGCCCTCTCACCCTTTTTTGGCTGTTTTTTCACATTAAACTTGTTGATGGCAATAGGACCGGCGTTGATGACCGAGACCGGGGAAGAGTCGGAGACGAATCCCAACATCTCACGAGTTTGTTGAATATGAGCATTTACCTCGCCCAAAGTATAATCTTCGGGAACTAGCTTGAGCTCAACATCTTGCTCAAACCCAAGTTCTTCGATAGTAGCAAAAGTATCGAGCTTTGTATCCCCATGGTACAGGTTGAAACAAGTGATTGGTTGTTGGATCTGGCCAAGAGAAATCAAATACTGCTTAATACTATTAAGTGATTCTGCATTTGTAATGCTGATCTTGAACGCATCCTTCTTGTATGGACTGGTGACGGAAATGTTCACCGGCGTGGTCACCGACATGAGAGGTTAAGGAGAAAGTGAAGACGCAGCTGCACCCCAACATAAATGGCGAAAAGGGAGAGTACAATTAAAAAATTAAATGTCAAAAGGCGTTAGTTAATTTTTATTTAGTGCTGCAGGCACAACACTGCCTATTACATGCTAATAGATAATTATTTACTGCTTTAGTGACCAGCACGGCGGGCCTCAGCAATGACACCCTGCATGGCCTCGTACTTGGCCTTGGCGCGCTTGTGAGTACCGAGCTTTCTCTTAGCGAGCTTCTTAGCACGCTTGTCTTGGGAGTTACGGATCAACTCAATAAGGCGACGCTCATAAGGAGCCAAACCGCAGACCTCGCTGACCAAGGAGCGGACAAAAGTGGTGCGCTTAGAGGCGGCGCCCTTGCGGAAGCTGATCTTCTGGGGAACGGCCTTGGGAGTGACTTTGTGGCCGTGGTTTTTGCCAGCGATGATGCCAGAGCGGACAGTAGACATTAGTGTTGAATTGAGTGGTGAGTGGTGAGGGATAAGAGTGAAATTTTGCAGCCCTTGTGTGATGACAAAGCGAGTACTGAGCCCTAGTGATTTTCTGGCACCAGGGGGTCTAAGCCGTGCAAACGCCCCCTCCCCGATCCCGAATTTTTCGAGTGCCTGATCACATAAGCAACAAATCAGGCTTGTCTTTGTACAACTACACAATCCTCAACAACAAATGCACATATCCAACCCGTTGTTGCGTGAATTTGCACACGTAGTACGGCGTAAAGTGGCGGCCCCTCGCCAAGTCAAAGTCGGGGACCCCGTAAACAAGCTGTGCGGCCTCAAGCAGGACATGCCCCCCTACCCATATGGCCCAGCTCAGTTTTACAAGCAGGGCGACCGTGGGCTCTATGGTGGTAAAGTACCACAATATGGTCACAAGATCTCCGACTATGGCAACAAACATGTCCGCATTTTCAGCCCCAACATCCAAAAAGTATCGCTGTGGAGTGCAGTGCTCAAAAAACAGATTGATATTCGTGTAGCATCGACGGTACTAAAAACAATTACTCGTGAAGGTGGACTCGACAACTATCTCATCAAGGACACTCCCCAGCGGATCAAACAGCTGGGAACTCGTGGCTGGCAGCTGCGGTACCAAGTGCTACAACAGCTTGAAAAACAGCAACTCACCGCACCACAATTTGACCTTGTTGATGGTGTACGGGTGTTTGGTAAAGCACAACTCAATGGTCAACCCATTGATGTTGTTGTCGGTCGCACTCGGCTCGCAAAGTTGTGCTTTGACTATAGCCTCGATAACAGCCTCAAAGCGCACATGCAAAAGTGTCAAGCAATGGACTTTCAGCAGCTAGTCGATCTCTGTATTGCCCGTGGTGTATCGCTTGATAAATACGTAAAATAAATTGTACATAGATGATCGTCTCCATAGAGATGGGCCTCGGCTCGGCTAGCAAACTGCCCAAAAAATGAAAACTCCCAAGACGGTATCTAGTGTGACCCCACACTTCACAAGCGGTTCTAGGGTTAGGGCGCAGCGCCGCGCATGTGTATATAAAGGGCTTCAGCAGGCACGTACTAGTTTCCTCCATCAAAGAGCCCTAGTTTGTACTCTCTATCATCACATGGCCGACCAAGCAGACTCGACAATTGAAATTGAAAAGACAGAGAACGTTCTTAAGGAGCAGTTCAAATCGTTTGCATCAGGAGGTGTTGGAGGAATCTGCGCCGTTCTTACTGGCCACCCATTTGACCTTCTCAAGGTGCGCCAGCAGACCGCCAGTGGCCAGCTAAGTGCTTTGGGAGCAGCAAAACAAATCCTCAAGGCTGATGGTGCTCGTGGCCTGTACCGGGGTGTAACTGCTCCGCTGATTGGTGTCACTCCCATGTTTGCTGTATCATTTTGGGGTTATGGAGTGGGTAAACAGATTGTACGGGCTGTTTCTGGAAAAGATGAGTCACAAGCTCTCACTACTGGCGAAATTGCTACTGCGGGGTTCATTTCCGCCGTACCAATGACCGCCATCACTGCTCCATTTGAACGCATCAAAGTGCTGCTGCAGCTTCAGGGCCAAGGACAGGGTAAGCAGTACAACGGAGCCATTGATGTAGTGCGCCACCTCTACAAGGAAGGTGGTCTCAAGTCGGTGTTTAGAGGCTCGACCGCCACACTCGCTCGTGATGGACCGGGATCGGCCCTTTACTTTGCCGCATACGAAGTAATTAAGCGCAGTGCCCCGAAAGATAAAGACGGAAACGCCTCGTTTGGTGGTATTCTATTTGCTGGTGGTATGGCCGGTATGGCAATGTGGATCCCCGTGTTCCCCATTGATACCATCAAGTCAAACCTTCAAAGCAGTGATAAAGCGCAATCTGTTGCTCAAGTAACCCGTTCAATCTATTCTCGGGGCGGCTTCAAGGCATTTTTCCCGGGTGTTGGCGCCGCACTTGCCAGGGCATTCCCAGCAAACGCAGCAACGTTCTTGGGCGTCGAGCTAGCAAACAGAGCATTCAAGAGTATGGGGATTTAAATAGCGGGTGGCATTACTGCCTACACGCAACTGTAAATTATAGATATCTAACATTTGATTTTTGCCCATTGACGGGAGGGGCGGGGCGATTTTTAGATGATGTAGTTGCGTTTACCGTAAATGGGGTTTGCGGTCGCAATCGATGCGAGCAGAATGAACCGCTCGTTTTTTTGTAGACGCGGAGATGCATAGATTAGAGCCGAGCTGTCGGAGATAACGGCGGTGATCACGGCCCATTCATCGTCTTGAAACTGGGCGGCCAGTGATAGCAGCGAGCCATTGTGACAAAGGGCCGCAAGAACAATCTCCCTGTCATGGTCAAAGGTACGGCGCATCCTAAACAAGCTGGAGTCGGTTTCCACTGCCTTGAGGAAGATTTCCCGGTCGTTTTGGAGTCGCGTCGAAGCGTGCACTATGGCGCTGCCGGTCGATGTAACAGCAGTCATAACCAGTTGATGATCATCTTTAAGTCGCATGGACGCATGCTCAATAGATCCACCGTCGATACGCACTGCCAATTTGACAATATTCGCTTGGTCTCTAAGCTCTTCCGATGCGTACTTCAAGGCTGCCGGTTCACTACACACTGCGAGCTTTACTGTGCGGGGGTCATTGCGCAGTCGCTGTGACGCATACTTCAATACTTTGCCTTCAATGGCTACAGCTGTGGCAACAATTCTATCGTCGTCTTGGATCGCGTCGGATGCATACTCGAGTGAGTGTGGTTCGTTTGCCACGGCCCGCTTGAGAACCTCACGGTCGCCGCGAAACTGTTCTTTAATTTCGAGTGGATATCCATCAGTTGCGACTGCTGCCAAGAAGATCTCGCGGTCGTCTTGCAGCTCGGGGGATATTGACGTGAATGCACGTCCATCCTGGGTTACTGCCGCGAGCGCAATCTCGCGGTTATTTCTCAGCTCATAGTCTGCACAAGCAATTGATATTCCAAATGTCTTGGCTGCCGCGAGTACTGCCTCATAGTCTCCTCGTAGGGTGGTCGGTGCAAGTGGTAGCGCACTACCATGGATTTGCACCGCCTCTATTGCCAGCTCTGGCGACAGCCTCAGTGCGCTTTCAATGGTCCTAAAATGCGGTAGGGTGCGAGGGTACTTGTGGAAAACCCCCAACACAATATCTCTATCTGCTTGAAGGAATACTGGTAACGATGCAAATGCAAAGAATTCGTCGCAATGGCTGATTGCATGCAAAACTATGGCCTTGAATTTGGGTGATACAGTCGAGATCACCGTTGTAAGCTCGGCAAATTCAAGTACTTCTTGATCAGAGGCCACAGCAGCCATAATAATCTCCATATCCTCCCATAACTCGAGAGGCGCCCATTGGATGGCAGTACCGCGATTCCGTACGGCCGCAAGCACAACCTCTCTTATATTAGGCATGGGCATTTGATAGAGCTCGAGCATGCAACCATTTCGCGACACAACCTCCAAGGCCAGCTGAGGGTCAGTCATGAGCGAAGGCTTGGCTCGATAAATATTGTAGACATTGAGTTTCACAGCGCACAACATCAAGTGATAATCACTTATTTGATAATGTAGCGATCTGTTTGTGATCATTGGAGCCGTGGAGTACATGAGACCCAATTTGTAGTACAGGTTTTCATCTTGATTAAGGGCAGGAAGCTCGCCGATATTAGTAGCCCATACAATATATTTTGGCGATTCTGTCCATACAATGTATAAATTTTGCCGTTGGCGGTCTGTTAACTGCTGATAAGTTTGTAAAAAATGAACTGCGGGGTTCGCTACTCCGTAAGGATTAAGGGCTTCCCAAGCTCTGCTGGACATAAAACCGATCCTTGCTGAACCACATATTTGACTGAATGTAAGATAATGGAATAGATGTGGGCTTGAAAACTCTTGTATTAGCTTCCATATCTCCACTGGAATCGACATGCAGGTTGGGTTGGGGCTTTGTTATGAAACCAGGTTTTGGATTTTATTTCCACCCACCTGACTCTTGTAATGACATTTACTCGAGTTCAACAGGTCGCTAGTTCTGGTATTTTGTGTCCTACAATAGTGTCCTTCTAGATGTTTCATTCCCAGCTCGCAGTATTTAATTGATAAACTTTATTTCGTTTTAAACGACAAATTACATTGAAATATTCAAGTTTTGCCCATTTCGGAACCGTTTCCAGTCCCGAACAGAGAGTTTTTACTTGTTGATTGTATCGCCCCATAAACGCACCAAAATGTTTCATGTTGGACAACCCTCTAGCTACAAGCTCACCGTAACTCAACCGTCTATTTAACGATATTTAATAACAAAGGCATTATATTACACTCTAACAAATTATTTTTATGTAGTCCAAAGACGAGCAACACCGTCGCCTCCAGCACTAAATAGCCATGCTTCACGAGGGTGCCAGACCGTCTCCAAAACACCGAGTGAACCGGTGATCTTGTGGCCCTTGAGGACCTTGAGAGGCACAAGTAGTGGGTTCTTGAGCATATCGTCGTAGACAGTGCAGTGCAGCACATTGATATGTCCGTCGTCACTACCAGAGCAGAAAAGTGGCAAACGAGGGTGGTAGCGTACGTCGCGAACGGCACGCGAGTGGTACCGCAACGTCTTGTACGGCTTGTCGTCGAGCTCTGTATCGTGCCATAATACACGCTTGTCATAACTTCCGGCAATAACGTTATCTCCTCTAGGATGGATATCAATTGACGAGATCCACCGGACACCAGGCAACAACCGCTTCATGAGTGTTTGAGCACTTAGATCGTAGATACGAATATACCGTTGCGATGCAACGTAAAGATGAGGGCGGAATGGATGGAACTTGACGTCTTGGATGATACCCTTTGACTTGCGGAAGGGCGACTGCGATGTATGCTTTGAGAGCTGGTGTACAACAACGCTTGAGTTTGCTGCCTCTGGGTGCACAGTGACGAAATAATCACCCTTTGCATGCCAATCGATCTTGCGCGGCTTTTTGTCGACACGAAGGATTACACCTACACCCTTTTGTCCGAGCTTGCGACCTGGTTTTGTCCATTTGGCGAGTTTCTTGACGGGTTTAGCTGCTTCATCATCACTACCGCCTTCCTCAACATTAGTGCTGGCCTTGGCTTCGTTGCCTCCAGTAGAGTACGACCAACCATGCTCGACAAACTCAAGCGCCTCGTTCTCAGCGGCCGGCTCAAATACCTGGGGCACCATCAAATAAATATTATCTCCCGCCGCAACAGCCAAAACCGAGTGCGTAGGGTTCCATTTAACGGCATTAATGCGATCTTCAGGGTGCACAGACGCGTCGTCATCGTCGTAGGTATCTTCTTTGAGGATATCGACTCGCCACAGTTCACGGCCAGTAAGTACATCCCACACACGTACAGTACCGTCTTCACCACCAGTAGCTAAATAGTTTCCAGACGGGTCAATATCGAGCGTTCTAACGCGGCCCTCGTGGCCCTTGTAAACAGTTGAGCACTTGATGGGGAACGGTTTAAGATCACGGGGCGAGGGGAGCTCAGGGATCAACGAATCAGGATCAATATTAAGCTTTTGACGTTGCAGGCGAGGGGCCAAGTACAGATCAAGGCAGCGCTCAAACTGCTCCTGGATATTTCTTGAATAACCAGGCACTTTACGCAAAGCGTTGTATTTTTGTGGGATAAAATTGGTTTCACGGTCCTCTTTATCGGCATTTTCCCATTTTTCCTTTTCTTCCTCGTCAAACAAATACTCCTCAGGAGGGTTATAACTCTGTTCATGAGTAGGAGGAGCTACTTTGGGTGCAGGGATATATTTCTTGTCAAGGCGGACATTATCCTCTTCATTCTCCCAGACATCGTAGAGTTTTGACAACATCATCATACGATCATCATCATCGACAGGTTTTTTCTCCTTGAGAACGATACGTCCCTCACGAATAGCTCTTACAATCTTCATGACTCGTTTGGCCTCGTGTTTAGAAGGTACAAAGCGACGCTTCGGCTCTGGGATAGCCTGAACTGGCATCTGCTCGGTTTTACTGGAGAACCATTCGACTTGGTCCTCGAACCGTTCGATATTGTCGTTAGGAAGACGACCATCCTGAATACGGTTGATGAGATCGAGCTCTTCAGCACTCAAGTTCAAGTTTCCACCGGTATTTTTGTCAGTAAGACCGGTCCAACCCTTGGGTAGATCGATTGTCTCGAGTAATGAATCGATGGCACCCGAAGAAGCGGGACGCATGATACGCTTTCCGTCGATGTTGTAACCGATATGGGGCATCTTTTCGTATGCAGAAATTGGAATGTTTCCAATAGTGTTGCCTTCTTCTTGATCACTATCATCAGAGGAATAGTGAGGATCGATTTCAGGTTTGATAGGTCTAGGAGCTCCATCTGCACCCTCGACCCATTCTGTGTCGGTCTCGTAGTCGGAGCTATTGAGATCCAAGTCGCTTTCCGCGCTATCTCCGTCCAAAGGAGGGATCTCGAATTCGCTTTCTGATTCCGATTCTTCAACACTTCGTTTCATGCTTACTATATTTTTTTTTTCCTCCTGTTGGTTTTTCTTTAGAAAATTTCACTTTTAAAAGTTGAAGGAAGTTTATTATGTAATCGGTCCCGGTCCCTAGTGCGCACACACACAATGCAAAGCAAGCTTTATATTGGCAATCTCGATAGTCAAGTGGATGAAAAACTTATTTATGAATTATTGATCCAGGTCACACCTGTAATTTCTATATATATGCCTAAAGATAAAGTGTCGCATGCCCACTCAGGGTATGCATTTGCTCAATACCGAGATGAAGCAGAAGCTGCGTACTCAAAGCAGGTTTTTGAAGGTACTAAATTATTTGGAAAGCCATTAAAGATAAATTGGGCCGGCTCGAATAGCTCTTCAGCCCTTGCTGCTCGTGCAGAAGTATTTATTGGCAACCTTGACCAACTGGTCGATGAAAAGCTCTTGACCACAACACTATCGACATTTGGCCAGGTAAATAGCGTCCAGGTGTTGCGTGATCAGCAAGGAATCTCGCGAGGGTTTGCATTTGCCTGTTTTGCCACTTTTGCCATGGCCGATAGGGCAATTGCCGAGGCCAATGGGCAATGCATCATGAACAAGCCATGCACGATGGAGTATGCGATTAGAGATGGAAAAAGACGAGGCGATGAAGCAGAACGGCGACTAGAAGCGGCAAGTATGCGCTCATAATCGGCGACCTCGTGTAATGCTAATAATGTACATAATAAATAATTAATGTGTTATCGACTGAGGAGTCGGGCTGCGCGCTTGTTCTCTTGCGGCACGGATAGCAGCCACTCCAGCAGCATTGAGCTTTTTTGCCGCGTTGTGGGTGCGGCGGAACTTTGGATGATGGTGGTTCTTTTGCTTGACCCGTAGCTTGACGTTGAGACGCCCCGACGATGTCCAAATCTGGTCTGTGATACGGGTCGGCAGCTTGCGGCCATACAAACACTGGTCGACGAGCCATGTACCAACGATAAACGATTCGCGATCGAGTGTGCCATCGTGGTTGTGGTCAATAAGATCCCATACTTTGGCGAGAATATCATCAGGAAGCTGCGACCGCCGCCACAGGTTCGACACGACATAGTAGTGCACATCGTCGACTTGAGGGTCATAGTGATCACTGTCACCGGAGGAGATTATTGAGGACCGGAATGAAACCACGGATGCTCCGTCGATAAAGTCGCTGGGAGTATCAACCGGCGACCCAATATCATCAGTAACCGTGAGTCGTGGCAGCACGCTTACTGGAGTACCCACCGGCAAAGTTGAGGTCGTTGAAGTGTGCAAGCTCGGGGTTGAGCCACCGGGGCTAATTGAGCCCTCCCTAAGAAGCGCTTCGCTCACAAAATAGGGAATATGCGAGCCCTTGTTAGCTGCCCATAGTCGCTCGTAGCGGCGACGCTCTTTTTCAGAAAGAACCTTTGCGTCGTGATGATGTTTCCAGGGCTTGTGCTCGTTGAATTTGTTCTTTTTATCTTTGCGCATTGTGGATGGTTCAGGTGCTGCCGGTACGGATGGTTGTGATGGAGGGGGAGGCGGCGACAGCGACTCATGCTTCTTAATTCCCAGCTTGTGCAACATACTGCTCAAATGATTGTGTTTCTTTGGCTCTGTCTCACTGCTGCATTCAGAGCTTGAAGGCTGGCGGTTACTGGAGAGGGGCATCAGGTGAGAAAAGTTCTGCAAAGACTCGCTAGGTGGTGCTCCTGTGGACCACGAAGCCGCTGGCTGGAACCGATTCTTGCGCTTTTGCTTATTCTCGACATTGAGATCGATTTTTGCCACCTCGAGGTCTGCATTGGGTCGAGCCAGCGCGGCGGCCGCTACGGCGCTTCGCTGCACCGGCTGGGCGGTCTCAAAATGTGGTACGGACTGCGAGCTGTAACGGGCTGCTGCTCGGCCATCATCACGTTTATCTCGTACGGGGGCGGCCACCAGCTTTTCTACTTGGGGCTTGTCATTCTTCTCCGGTGTCAGGGCACTCAACAGCTTGTCCTGGAGTCCCTGCCTGGGTTCAATCTTGAGCGGGTTCAATGAAGATGACCTGGCAGCAGCAGCAGCATGTTTAGGCTGCGCTGGAGCAGTGTCTGCGGTCTTTTTGCGACTAAAAGCGGCGGCGGCAGCAGCTGCATCAGACACTTGAGGCCGCGCGATAGTAGCAGACATGGGAGACTTGACAGCCGTAGGTGGAGGTCTTGTGGGCCTTGCCGTCACAGAAGCAGCTCGTGAGTGGCGTCTAGGACTATCAGCCGGCGATCTAGTCGCTTGTTTATGGGGAGCAGCCTGGACAGCAGCAGCCGCGGCCGCAGCAGGCTTTGGTGCAGTAATTGTCTTGATACTCGAAATTGACACATCTGAATCAGTCGATACAGATGACGGAGCCCGGTCTGGCAGGCTCGGCCGGGTATCTACTCTCAGCTTTGGCTGGGATGGAGTGGGTCGCACAAAGGGTGCCGGGCGTGGAGCAGGCAGCTGGCCCGTCGTCTGGGCCTGGGCGCGGCGACTCGCAAGTGCTGCGGCCGCCACAACGGCTGAGACTGACCCCCGCGTCGTTCGATTGCGCTCCTCACTCATACGGTCGGAGGTGACACCTCAATAGTCAGCAACGCTATAAATAGTGGGCACTGTTGTGAGCCCGATTGGGACGATAAGCTAAAATAATTGTCCCAGCATAAATACACTGCGGCTGCAACAGAGAGCTGCCACAAGCAGTGGCCCCACTAAACCAGCTAAAACTGCTAAACCACTCAAAGCTGGCGCACATGCCTCAAAATCCACTGCCAGTGCGCGTGCCGCGGTCGCTAATTAAATAAAGGGGAAAAAATAAATATACGTACGCTAAAAATAGGCCCCAGCGGTTGTCTGCTGTTGTCCTGGAACCATTGGAGTCGCTAGCGTCAATCAAATGTTAGCCGTTGCCTTGCCGCCTCAATGCTTGTTGTTGTCAAGTGATGCTGTCGGTTCACCTGAGGCGACGGAGTAAACAGGTTCACATACTCGTGTAAATTAAGGTCTCTGCCCGGAGAGCGCGGGCTCATGCCTCCCCGGCCGGGCGATGTTGCCAGATAAAGTAACAAGTTGGCGCCATCTTGGTCGTTGCGCGTAGGCGTTCCTGGATCGCCCCTGGCGTCTCCCTGGCGTCGCGGCGCGGGCGGCGTCTGGGGCTCGTTCTGAGCGCTTTTGTGTGAAGTTTCTGGCGAGGATGTGAGCATGACTGGCGGTTGCAGGTACGCATTGCGCTGCATCCCGTGGGGAACGCTGTGGCTGGCGGGAATGCCCCGCGGCGCCGGCATCGACGTCGGTGGCGCGCGGGCCCCAACCGCACCCGCTGTGGCCGCGGCAGCAGCAACAGCCGCGTTATCAAATGTTTTCGCCCGTTTGCGTCCACCGGCGGGCATACCTTGCTCCTGAGGGGTAGCGCTTCCCGGAGTGAACCCCTGCTGCAGGCCCTCAAACTCGCGTTTCGACCGGTGCTGGAGCTGCTGCTGCTGTAAATGCTGCTGTAAATGCTGGATGTGCTGCTGTTGTTGCGCCTGCTGCTGAGCCTGCTCCTGTTGAGCTTGCTGCTGAGCTTGTGCAAACCGCTCGATTCGATCAAGCCCGACATTCTGGAGCCCGCGCTGCGTCTTGAACGTAGCAAGCGCGAGTCGCGACTTCAAGTTCTGAGTTAATCTCGAGATCTCCGCCCGCCGCAGAACATTGCGGGCAGTTTGCTGGTCTTGGTCAGGATAATACCCCATGCGCGGTTTTCTTGTAGCAAAGGCCGCATGTGAAGGGCGTGCATCGTCTATATATACTCGTGCTGCAGCTAGGGCGCATACGCTGGGACGCGCCCGCATAAATTGGTTTTATTACTCAGCGGGAAACCCAAAGCGCGGCGACGTGCTTTAGGGCAAGGGGGCCGCATGCGACACCAAAACGCGAAACGGCAGTGAGGGCGCCCTCGCGCGTAGGGGTTGCCACTGATAGTGTTTAGGAGTAACTAATAGTGCTATATTATTTGGAATTGGTTGCCTCAGGTTTTCTGTGGCCCCCCTACAAGCCGCCCTTTCAGCGTCTCTCTCCCCCCCCTTTCCTTTGTGCGCTTACCTACCTGCACGCAAATCAGGAAAAATTAAGACTGACCAGCCTCAATTATCTAAGCAGTATGGAGCCGGTTTTAATAAAATAAATAAAAATAAATTGTTAACAGTTGTTCATAATTGCTATTCCCCCACTAATTGGACTGGGCTGCTGATTGCAAGCGTAAAAAATCCCACTAGTACAGCTTTGTGCCCAAGTGCATGTTGCTGCTCGCCCCCTGATGCACGACATAAAAGGGGGTACATATGTATGATAGTGTAATTGATAGTGGGGTTCAACCTATTAAATATTATTTTACTACGTATAAGAACACATTGCTGTACTGCTGGGTGCCCAAAGCCTTTGGGTTTGAGCTAATATCAAGGATTCCTAGACCGGTCCCTGATCCTACCGACCTAACCCTGGCCATCCCTCGTGTCTCTGAGCGCGACATTCAGAACCCCAATTGTCTAGTAAATAAACCTAGATCCTAGTGAGCACTTTTATTATCATTTATGGTACGGAATTTTCACGGCCTGGTGGTGGCTGGTACTTGGAGCCAACGCGTCGAGGATCTCTCGTTTCTACAGTGATGACCTCTAATTGCTACCTGCATAATGCAAATGTATCAAGCAGGGCCATGATCGTCAGATGGCCCACATATGGCGTGTTTTTGTAGCTGATGATAAGCTATTGTTTTATATTCTGGTTCTAATTGGGCCCTTTTACTATCAGTACTAGATAAAATGAGCGGCCATATTCTCTACTACCCTTTGGGTGGGAGGTTACATGGGCAGTACATGGTGCAGGGTGCGCGTGTGTGTGTGTGTGACCAACCAGACGCAAAGTGGAAGCGAGCAGAGCTGCAGTTTGTGGGTTGCGTGTGGTTACCCGATAGATCACCCGGTAACAATCAATTACAAGTGGGTTAAGATATGTAGCATTTAGCATTACCAGTGCATACGCTACGTTACCCAGGTAAGGGACATGACGCTATCGCTGCCGTACATCCCTGGGTCTCAAGTCTCACAATGAGTATGCAGCGTCATGTAACCAGTACTCTGCCAAGTTACAGCCAACCCCAAATACGTATAACTGCCCGTGCATCAGTGGAATCACAGATAATTTACTTTGCATTAGATGGAAGCACAAGTTAACCCTGTTAAAAAAGTACTATAAACCAAAATGCTAACTGCACTCCTACGAGGCTACGTCGTCGCGTAACCGCTTGTTATGCACAATCTGCGAGAAAGCACACACACTAACCGATTTAGGAAGCGAGATCAAACTGAAACTGCAGCTCAGAGCATAATTAATTTACATGCATATATTTTCAAATGTTACGCGTGTTGATTTGTCTCGTTTCTTATTTTTTAATTATACATCCCGCAGCGCGAGCGAGGAGCTAAGCTCAACTCAACTCGGCAATATCCTCAAATGTAGCATTTAATCCCATAACGTTCAAGAATAAATTGAGGTTGTTGATCTTGGCGGTACCAACATCAAGGGGTAAGCTCTTGGCTTCGGCCATTGTTCCAAAAATCCGGTCCCGCACGGCATCTACAATCAAGCGTTGGTGATCCAGAGTAGCTGCCAACGCAAGCGAGGCAAGGAAATGCCAAACATACGAGTTCTCAACATGGCGGGGAGGGAATAGCTGGCTAAGGTGCGGTTGCAAGCTGCTAAAAAGCTGGTCAAAAGTGTATGTCCATCCCTGCAAGGCGCTTTGGTCGGACGTTGGCTCTTGTGTCACCAATTCAGCCCTCGAGACCATAATAGTAACAAATGCTTGACCAATACGAGTCTTGCAAATATGAAGAATACCACACGGAGACCTCATAAGTAAATCAAATAGACTAACCACAACATTCAGATCGAGCTCGCCAATAAAGTGTTGAAGTGGCTGGAGCACCGTGTTTGCAAACAATTCAATTGATTTGCGAGTAGCGGCGTCAAGGTCCGAGACATTGTCATCGGGGTAAACGCCGTCTCTGATTACGTCCAAATCATTAATTTGATGGAAAATACGAGTAAGGATCGTAAGGCGGCGGCGCTGGTCCAAGTGAGGAAACGCGCGAGGGATCAATTTCTTACCCTTTTCGCGGGCCAGCATCAAAACAAATGGCTGTCTCGATCTGCTGTCCAGGGGGCTTTGTACTTCAAGCGCATCCCATAATTGGTCTTGCAGCTCAGGGATCTTTGCAGCCCATTCGCCAGCATCGGGGTGATCAGGAGGAGGGCGAGCTCTGTCATGAGCTTCAATAGTAAGAATAGCATCATAACAGTCCTCAAGTGCCCGTAACACATAACTAATATCGTACTCGCTGGAATCCTTGCGTTTCTCGAGATTTGTGTCTGGCAGCATCAAAGCAGTTCTGGGGCGAGCAGCATTTGAATTTTTCCCTTGGCCGAGCGATCCCTCATTGCGTTTAGGTTGATCGGCGGCCTTTTCAGCCCGGTTCTTGGCCATCTCAGCCACTCGCTCAGCGGCTTCTTGTACTTGTTGTTGAAGGCGCTGGATAGGATCACCACCCCGGTTACGCCGTCCACGCTGTCCACCTCTAAACAAGTAGGTCTTTGCGAAATCACTAAGAGGCTGTGTTGGATGTTCACGGGCACGAATCGCGGTGTGAACCTGGTAATAAAAGTCCTCATTGTAAGGGTCTTGAGAAATAAGCTGCTGGAGTTGGATCCTCAAGATAAAGTTCTTGTCCCAGTCACCCATAAGACCATTGAAGCGCGACTGTTCTGACTTCTTGCGGTCACGGCTTGCTTGTTTTTCCTTTTCAGCATTGCTTTGAGCTAAAAGTGCTTCACGGGTCTGGTGCACAGGAACTGCATTGTGCTGCTTGCGAGACAGCTGATAGGGGTCGCCATTACCAGTGGCCGCTTGGGCAACTGCAGGTTTCTCGGTAGTTGTCTCGGTAGCAGTTTCGACAGATGGTTCCACAAATGCGGCAGCAGGTGCAGCATCATATTCTGCTTGGGCTTGGGGCTTTTCAGTAGCTTCTTGAGTAGCAGTCTCCGCCGCAGCACTAGGCTCGCTAAAATGCTGGTCTGGGTAGCCACTAGGCATACCAGGGGGCATTCCTTGCATTCCTGGAGCGCCTGCACCAGGCATATACCATGGCATCATTCCAGGAGGCATCATACCAGGCATCATTTGAGGGTGCATAGGTGCAAGTCCAGGCGGCATGTTCTGGGGCATTCCCTGGGGCATTCCCTGAGGAATTCCTTGGGGCATTCCTTGGGGCATACCTTGGGGCATTCCGTAGCCCATGTGCAAGTTTTGGATCATTTGTTGCTCTAACTCTTGGAGTGTCATTGGTGCGCCTTGCATCTGATGCTGAGGTGGCTGTTGTGGTTGAGAGCCCCAGAGTTCGGGCAAAGGCTGTAAACGGTGAGTATTTGCGCGCTCCGCAATCGCCTGATCTTCCTCGATCATGCCAGCTCCTTGCTCGGTCTGGCCGGCAAAGTCAAAGTCCTTGCCTACGGCGCCGACACCAAAAGTCTCGTCATTGAACGCATCTTGGTCCTCGTCGAGTAATCGACCTTCGTCTCCCTCATAATCGTACACAACTGGCTGTGCATCTCCACTGAAAAACGACATGGTGGCGGTGAGTAAGCAGACGGTGACGTCCTTATGAGGAGGAGCTGAGATTATCTGAGAGGCAAGCTGAGCAGATGTGAGGGAGTACCTGATAGTTGTTTTGATTCTAATTATTTTCTTGTGAATATCCCATATTTTATATTTGATTAAAAGTATTTTCCTCATTCGGATACTTTTGGTGCATGTAGCGACTAGCCTTGAATTTAAACCCTATCACTAGTCATCGACTACGGACCTTGATTAGCTCCCACAAGTAAACTTTCGACGAATTTAGCCAGGAGTAAAAGCGTTAGTAAAAATCGCCAAATTAAAGATTTTAACAGTTAATTCAGATTCGTACACTATTCCATACTACTACAAATACTCTAAATTCGCCTTCCCGATCCATTCAAACTGCTCGCTCCCTAAACGGCGTGATTAATCGGGCCACGCTCAGTAAGCCTCAAAGCCTCTCTCCTTTACACAACTGCGCTGCTACTCCAGTATTGATCCGCTTTTAATCCACTCTTTAAATGCACTTGACGCGACAAGATATTGAAGCAAAGATTCACGATGGCGATCTCATCGTCATTTACCATGGCAAAGCTCTTAGAGTTAACTCATGGATGGATAGACACCCTGGTGGTAAAAAGGCCATACAGCATATGGTTGGTCGCGATGCTTCAGATGAGATGGATATGTACCATAGCCGAGAAGGACTGACAATGGCTCGGAAATATGCAATTGGAACAGTCGATTTGCCGTGGAAAGGGTTTGTTCCTCCGATTCAAGGCGGTAAATTTAGATCAAAGGAACAGCTAAAAACAGAAGGCGCCTATGAAAAGCCATTGCACCGTGCAAAGTTGGATAATGCCGATATTACGGCCCCAGAAGCCGAATACATTGATGCTACAGTACAGAAGGAGCTTGAATTTGATCTTGAAAAATACCCGAAACTCGATGCTCAAACTCAAACGACGATTCAAACCGAATTCCGGAAACTTTACAAAGAACTCTATGAAGATGGATGGTTTAATTGTAATTACTGGGGATACTTTCGTGAAGCATGCCGTATTTCCACACTCTTTAGCCTCGCGGTCTGGTTTTTCAAAAGACGCCAGGACAGCTATATTTACCTGACTATTAGTGCGATCTGCCTTGGGCTCGGGTGGCATCAATTAACTTTTATTGTCCATGATGCTGGCCATATGGCGATCTCTCACAATTATTACATTGACAATATTGTTAGTGTATTGCTTGCTGATTTCCTAGGTGGCCTTAGTGTTGGATGGTGGAAAACAAATCATAATGTACATCATATCGTTACAAATGACCCTGTTCACGATCCAGATATCCAGCATTTGCCATTTTTCGCGGTCAGCCCTCGTTTGCTGGGATCAGTTTACTCGACCTACTATGAAAAAGTCTTGACTTATGATGTGGTCGCAAAAGTAAGCCTGCTGGCCCAACATTATTTATATTACCCTATTCTCTGCTTTGGCCGCTTTAACTTGTACCGACTGTCGTGGACTTATCTGCTGCTTGGCCAGGGCCCTCGCAAGGGTAAAGCAGCGTTCTTGCGGTGGTTTGAGCTGATGGGGCTAACTTTCTTCACATGGTGGTTCTTTTATATTGTGTGTGCCACCAAGTTGCACTCTGCAACTGAGCGGTGGATCTATATCATGGTCTCACATATCGTCACAATGCCCGTACACGTTCAGATTACCCTCAGTCATTTTGCTTCAAGTACCAGTGATTTGGGTGTTGATGAATCATTCGCCCAGCGCCAGGTCCGTACCACGATGGATGTAGCGTGCCCTGCGTGGTTCGACTACGTCCATGGTGGACTCCAGTTTCAGACTATTCACCACTTGTTCCCGCGAATGCCGCGCCACAACTTCCGCGGCGTACAACCCCGTGTGATTGAGTTTTGTGAAAAGTTTGGTTTACATTACACTATCTATGGGTTTGTGAAGGGCAACCAGTGTGTGATTGACCGTCTCTACGATGTTGCCCAGCAGGCAGCGGTGTTTAACACCTGCAACGAGTTTTGCCGTCAGGAATTAGTAGGCGGTGCAGCTCCAGCAGTAGAAAAAGCCAAAAAAGAAGTCAAAGCTGAAAAGTGCAAGGCCAAGCAGTGAGAGCTTGTGTGGTTGTGTTACAGAACTCTATGTACCATGCCACCTTTCCTTATAGAATAACAGATAGCGTCATTATTAAATCATTTCACTATTAGCACTGTGTTTATCCATTATAACGCACTCTAAGATTTGCTTGGAGTCACACAGGTCTAATTAGGCACCGACCCGCAAAAATGTGACACACCACATTGGTACTTGTCCAAACTCCTTGAAGAACTAGCCCCATATTTCAATCTAGCATCATAAACTATAAGTAAAACGGCAAACTTGAGCGAGCTTTACCTATACATTTCCCGTGTCAAGCTTATCGATGAGCAACCGACAAGGCAGGTTTGCCGAGGTTACCAGCCGAACAGTTTGCCCGAGCAGCATTACAGCCGCGACCCCATCAGAGTAATTGCTTGTGATTGTTTTCACACTGTTTTAAACTAATCAACGCAATTATCCTACAAATCTTGTTTGCTGTCTAAACTAGCCAACTACTGATACCTGGGTATTGACCCCACAGTGATGATCACATGCTACCCGTCGTCGTGCACATACGTACTACGGGCCAATCCGAAGGTGCATAATAACCATATCGCGGCGGGGTCCTGAACTGCAATAAGACGAGATCCGTAAATGGATAATTGTGTAAAAATAATCTATTTAAATACACCGTTGATTTGTGGGCCGCGAAATGGCCATTCAAGCCGTCTTCTCTTTAAATCAAAAAAAAAAATGTGGGGTATATATGCGTTTGCGTGAGCAGGGCCAGCGCCCTCACGTGACCGCGGCCGCATGCGCGTAGATGTTCCGCATATATAACTAGACAGGCCGCGCCCTGCACACCCCCACTAACATAAAACTCGCCAAAAACTCCTATACACACAAAAGTTATTGGAATATGTCAAAAGAGTTTACGATGGACGAAGTGTCCAAGCACAACACCCCCGAGGATTTATGGATTGTTATTGATGGCGATGTATTTGACGTCACTGAATGGCAAAAGGACCACCCTGGCGGCAAAAAGATGCTGCAAAAAGTTGGTGGTAAAGATGCAACCAAATTCTTTCACAAATACCATGATGCGGCCAATGTCATGCGCAAATTCGGCGTCAAGTTCAAGGTGGGTAAATTGGGTGGGGTCAGCACCAACGCCGCTCGCGCGATTGATAGCGGCGCTGCTTTGTCGGTAAATAAAGTAGTTGCCGAGTTTGAGCGCCTTGATGAATTTGGCGATATGATCCCGTATGCCGACCCGTTATGGTACCAGGGATACTTTTCTCCTTATCACAATGAATCACATGCAAAATTGCGCGAAGTTGTTCGTGAGTACTGTGACACGAATTTGGCGCCGTATATCGATGATTGGGAGGCTGCAGGTGAGATTCCTGCTGACGTTTACAAGAAATGGGGCCAAGCAGGCTTTTTGCAACTATCAATTGGTGGCCAGCATGGCCACTATCCCGTGGAATACTGTACTTATCAGTTTGATAATATATGCCCGGTTGATCAGGTCGATGCTTTCCATTCTGCAATTGTTGGTGATGAATTGAGCCGAGTTGGCTCTGGTGGACTTATTTGGAACCTGGTGGGCGGATTCGGTATTGGTTTACCACCGGTTCTCAACTATGCCTCGGAAGAAGTTAAGCAGCGAGTGATCCCCGGTATTCTTGCCGGTGATAAACGCATTTGTCTGTGCATTACTGAGCCTCGCGGTGGATCTGATGTTGCAAACCTCGAGACCGAAGCGGTCAAGACGAGCGACGGCAAGCACTTTATTGTTAATGGCGTTAAAAAGTGGATCACAAACGGTATTTGGGCCGACTATTTTAGCGTTGCTGTGCGGACTGGCAAGCCAGGTATGGGTGGTATTTCAATGCTGCTGATTGAAAAGACCATGCCTGGCGTACATGTGCGCAAGATCTCGACGCAGGGTGTGAGGACTTCTGGCTCGACCTATGTTGAGTTTGAAGACGTCAAGGTCCCCGTTGGCAACTTGATTGGCAAGGAAAACTCTGGGTTCAAGGTCATCATGTCGAACTTCAACCAGGAACGCATGGGCGTTATCACACAAGGTGTACGGTTTTCCCGGGTTTGTTATGAAGACGCCATGAAATGGGCGCATGAGCGGGAAACGTTTGGTGTAAAGCTCATCAAGCACGATGTAATTCGCAATAAATTGGCACAAATGGCATGTCGTATCGAGAGTGTCCAGGCGCTTTTTGATAGTCTATTGTTCCAGTATACGCAAATGGATGCCGATGAGGCAATGTTGCGACTTGGCGGAAACATTGCTGGTCTCAAAGCGCACTGTACCCAAGTATTTGAGTACTGTGCCCGGGAAGCATCACAAATCTTTGGTGGCCTGGCCTATACTCAGGGCGGTAAAGGTGGCCGTGTTGAACGTCTCTATAGAGATGTGCGGTCGCTTGCAATTCCTGGAGGCTCTGAAGAGATTATGCTTGATTTGTCGATTCGACAGAATTTGAAGGTCCACCAGATGCTGGGAGCCAAACTGTAGTACAACGCATTTTACCGGCACTATATATCGTGGTCAGTGTATGTATTAATGATTGTTTTGTTATTTTTTTTTTTCCTTTTTTACGTAGCTATGATATGGTTGCGCATAGGGACGACTGACGCAATGGTATTGCCCATGTCTATATTCTCAACCCTACACAGCTCCTTTATTAGCTAAGGGGCCCTCCGGGCGCGGGCGCCAATTACATAACCGATCTTGCTCCACCCGCCACTGGCTGACATAGCTTGGAATGAACCACCTTTGGACTCATGAGTTGGGGGGGTGTGAAAGGGCACTAGTCGATCGGGTGCGATGCTTATAGCAGCGATATTTGTTGGCTAGTTTGCCAAGGCGAGTGGACTACGGGTTTAATGGCCCATACGATGAGTTTGGCCCGGGGAGAAGGGCCGCTTGGTTTCGCAGTGGCCCCGGAAGCGTGCCTCCGGGCTAGGGTTTCGCCGCTGGTCCCAGGCATTAGTAACGATCGCGTAGACTGCTCAGCTTCCAACCTAATCTCATGTCTGGTGGTAAAGGAAAAGGTGGAGGTAAAGGTAAAGGCGGAAGCTCTCGAAAGCAACTTTCTCACAGTGCCAAAGCAGGCCTTCATTTCCCCGTAGGACGTATTCGTCGATTCTTGAAAAAGAGCGTCCAGAATAAGGCGCGTGTCGGTGCCAAAGCCGCTATTTATCTCGCAGCAGTTTTAGAATATTTAACGGCAGAAGTGCTCGAACTTGCCGGTAACGCCGCAAAGGACTTGTCAGTGCGGCGTATCACTCCCAGACACTTGCAACTTGCCATCCGTGGTGATGAAGAACTGGATAATCTTATTAGAGCTACAATTGCCCATGGTGGTGTTATTCCACAGGTATCGACCAATGGAAGATTGCTCAAGGTCGAAGCAACTAAACAGAGTAAAGCAGTTTAGCCGCTGGGCGGTAGGATATATAGTATTAATTTAGCGGTAATGTAACAATGGTGAAGGGGTTTGTTTTTTTTTAGCTTTGTTGGTCCAGGTTGGTGCTGGCATTGGGGGTTTCGTCCCCAACTGTTTTATTGGAAATGCAAAATTAATCGCTAAACTTTTGCTCAAAATAGCGAAATTAATCGGGGCCCCGCTTACATGCTCAAATCACTACGAAGGTACTCGACGACCCATTTTGGGTTCAAGACCGTTAACTTGCAAGACAAGGAAAAAATGGTTAAAGGAGTATTTAGTTCAGTAGCAGCAAACTACGACTATATGAATGATGCCATGAGTGCCGGTATCCACAGGGTGTGGAAGGACCAGTTCATTAACCGTATTGATCCTGGTCGTCGCCCCGGTGGAGAGCCGTTGAGCTTTTTGGATATTGCAGGTGGAACGGGCGATATTGCTTTGCGCATTCTGGACCATGCGGCCAAGAATCATGGTGACTATGAATCACGAATGATCATCTCCGATATCAACCCAGAAATGCTTGCCGAGGGCGTTAAACGGTTTGAACATACAAAGTACAACTCTAAAAGTGCTCAGGGTAAAAGAGTTGGCTTTATTGTTCAAAACGCCGAGACTTTGGAGGATATCCCCGACGCATCCCAGGACCTTTACACCGTCTCATTTGGTATTCGTAACTTTACCAATATCCCCACGGCCCTCGATACTGCTTATCGTGTTCTTAAACCTGGAGGAGTGTTTGCGTGCCTTGAATTCTCCAAGGTTACCAACCCGATCCTTGCCCAAGCTTATTCCGCTTACTCGTTCAATGTGATCCCTTTAATGGGCCAAGTATTGGTTGGCGATCATGACAGTTATCAGTATTTGGTCGAAAGTATTGAACGGTTCCCGTCGCAGGATAAGTTTGCTGATATGATTAGGGATGCGGGCTTCGTCACTAATGGCCCAGGCTATGAAAACCTGACCTTTGGAGTCGCTGCTATCCATATTGGTATTAAACCATTTGAAGACAAGGCCAAACCTGTAAATGAGGAACTCAAAGGCCAAGAGACGGTATAAGCATGTACATATATAGTTAATTCACTAAACCGGTATGTGGGTCGGCTGAGGAGGGACCCGCAATATGACCGGTCACATTTCTCAATAATTTTACACAATTGAACCCATAAGCTTACGAAATATTTTGCTAGTTACGGTTGATAATTATACTACAGCTTTGATGCTTCCATGCGAAGAGCATGCACCAACTCGTCTGCCAATACCTTGGCGGTCGACAACACGGAAATCATTGGGTTTACACCTGAAGCACTGGGGAAAACGCTTGTATCAATAACATGGACATTTCTACATTCATATAGCCGTCCCTTGGCATCCACAGCACCATATCGAGGGCCTCGCGCGCTCATGCGGCACGAACCCATCTGGTGCGCCGAGCCAACACCCACACTGTAATTGTAAAATTTGGCGTTTGTTGCAACTGTTAGCCAATCCTGGTAATCAGAGTCATTTAGGCGGCGCTTATCCTTTGGTCGTGAGCTATGGAACTCAGGAACCATGGGGTCTGGGAAAATGATGCGCTTTGCACCACCAACATACTGCATATTTGCGGCTACAATACATCCCTGATGTAATGCCCATAGATCGTATTTGTTTGTGGTATAATTAACACTGAGGTTTAGTGGCACCTGTTTGTCGACAAATATATTTCCTTCAGTCTTGTCACGGGTAATAACAAGCAAAGCACTAAGGTGGGCATACCTAGCCAAATCAGTCGCAAACTGTTTTCCATCAACAAACGGTAGGAACTTTCCTACAATGTGGGGCATGTGGTGAACTGCTTCAATCTTGGGCCCGTGATGAGCACCATCAAGATCATCAACAACTGTGGATATTACCGTCATGATCGGGTCATCGTTACGGTTTACAACCTCGTCATAGTCACCAAACACAAGCGTTGACGGGTGTAATTTCAAGTGTTTTCCGATATGTTTATTGCGGAACCCGCTGCGCATCAAGAGCCCCGGAGTGTGAAGCGAGCCGCTAGAGCTAACAATCCGCTTTGCTTTAATAAATACAGAGCTGCCATTGACGTCTAGCTCGACGCCGGTGGCGCGGCCATTGTGGTGATGGATCCGCCTAGCAAGGGCATTTGCGGCCATAACTGCGCCATTCTGCGTTGCTCCGTCGAGCCACACCGCGATGCCGCCATTCTCGCCGGTGCGATGGCCAAATCCATGGAACCGATTGTTGTAGACATGTTTTCCGGTATTTTGCGGCGCCAGTTTCGAAGGATAGTCAAGCTTTGCACATGACTCAAGAATCAGGTTGTTTGTAAACGAGTGCGCCGCGCCAAAGTCGGTAGTGACTCCCATTGCTCCACATACATAGTCGAGAGCGTCGTCATAGACGGTAGATTTGTACCACGGCACTTCGTGTGCCCACTCCTCGCGAATCGCCTGTGGGGTGCGTAATGAACAGCTCCAGTTCACTGCTCCTCCACCGCCCACAGTTGCGCCGGCCGCGATGTTTGTCGATCCATCTTCACTCATAAAGCACCCACTCATTTCAAAGCATTGCTCCTCAACCTCACGAGGGTTCTGGGAAATCTCACTTGGAGCGTAATATTTCCCCTTTTCAACCACCAAAACGCGATAACCAGCGCGTGAAGCCTCATAGGCAACGACTCCTCCACCACAACCGCTGCCAATAACAACAATATCAAACACGTCATTGAATGATTCGATAAATTTCGGAACGTAGAGGGGGGTCAAACAGATGCGGTCAAATACTGGGTTGTCCAGTTTGTAGCCAAAGCTGCGCAAAGCAGTGGGGCTGCTGTATACGAATCCAAGCATCGTCGCATCGACCAATTGAGCGGCCAGCTGGTTGAGGGCCTTCAAGGGGGATGATTGCCAGCTCTTTATAACAGCGCCGCGTTCTTGCACCGACATTTCAGTAAGTAATTTGGGCGATCGAGTGAGCAAAACCGCCGATGCGCGGTACGACAGTGCCATTAGCACCATTCCCAGTAGCTGGGACTTTGCAGGGGGTACGCCCCTCATTAACGACTCGATCAGGGGTCTGTAACCGGGAAGGTCTGCGCATTCGACGCTTGCAATCAACGATTTGTCGTCGGCAGGGCTTTCGGGGCTGGCCCTGTTGAGTTCATCAAGGCTAAGAGCAGGGATGATCGCATTGCTAATGGCGCCGAGTGTATTCCACTGGTTCTCATTCCACATTTTTATTGAAAAAATACGCTTTCAAGAGGCCAATTGAGGTAGGTTTGCGCCCGGCGCGGCCGATATTGTCCATATATGTCTCCTGGTCACGTGGCCCGCGCCACAGCGGGTGCGATTCCTCCGCATTTCAGGATAGTGGCTGCATGCAGCTGCCCGCAGGCCGGCAGGTGGTGTGAGAGCGGGGCGAAGAGGGGCCGCATCTAGCCGGGGTAGCAATTAACATAGATTAGTTTAATAGGCCTAATTATTTGGCGCGCTAGTGTGTCTTTTGCCGAGGTCCATGTGTAGGGTGGGGCCCGCGGAGGGTGCTAGTGTGGGCCCTGCGCTTGGGGTACGCCGCGGCCGACGTACTTAGTTTTGAAAAGTGCAATAGTTTTTTCAGTAGATTTTATCGGATATAAATAGCCAAGTAGCTAATAAGGCTGGCGTTGTGCAGGCCGTGATGATAGGTGTTGATGAAATGTGCAACCCACAGGCTACGGCAAACAAATCCACGCCGCAGCCAATTGAGGTGTTTTAATTGTCTAGCAAGTTACAAATTAAGCTCTATCACTTGTTGGGGCTCTGCGCTACCACGACGCTTCGCTTGAGGGTGGTTATGTCATGGTGCCAGCTCCCAAAACCTCAGAGTGTTCAAGTGCTCGCGACTCGGATCACATAAGATCAATTTAATTTTTCATGAAAACTTGGTTGGTGCAGATCCCGCCGGGCGTAGACATTTCTAAAGCCAAATCACTCGAAAACGGCGAATTCCAAATCGGCAAATCCACCTACACGTTGACTCCCGCCCCCGTGGCGCTAGGGCCCTGCAGTGCCCTTGAGGTCCAAGAAGGAGGAGCATGTAAAATCACTGTTGCTCCGTCGCAGCTCATGGAGCTCACCAAATCAGTGGCTCTTCCTAAAGTCGATAAATCAGTCAAGAAAGATAAACCGCTTGTTGCCCAAAAGACCAACCTAAAGGCTCGTCATTTTGCTACTGGCTATGGCCCCTCCCCAGAGCAGGAAAAGTCACTCGAGCTAGAGAAGCCGTCGCAAAAGCGCCAGATACCGCAAGATCTCGCTGCTTCAACGCCCAAGAAATCCAAAAAGACCGACATCAAGACGCCAAAGAGCGAGAAAAAGGAAAAGAAAAAATCCAAGACTCCTAAAAGTGAAAAGAAGAAAAAGAGTAAAGACTGAGTGGGCGCGCTCTTATACGGTGCTCCCTTGCAGTACTTGGTGGGTGCTCCTCCAAAATTTGGTCCTCCCCCCGCCGCGCTGATGGCCCCCTATCACTGGGGCTCCCTCGCTTCTGCTCTAGCTCGTTCTTTCAGCTCATCTATAAAACTATTTAATCTAATGCATTCTAAACTATCTGCCTTTTTTTTTTTCCACTCCTCTCCAATACTCGTTCTTTTTCGTAGAAAACACTGGTACGTTCTATATCCTTCTTGGGAACCTTCTCGCGAAACCTTATATAAACCTCGCTCAAATACTGGCTCAAACTCTCGATTCAACATGGAAAAACTATTACACTGGTCAATTGAAGCGGCAAAAAACCCCGAAACCGCAGGGAACCCCGACCCCGAGCTAATCTCCAAGCTCTTTTCCGGCTATGACGACCACACTGCAATGAAGGTGAACTTGCAAGAGGCAGTCGAGGGCAAAGACCTTGACAAGCGGCTCGAAGCCCTTGAGGTTTTCGAAGAGTTGGTTGAGAACGTTGATAATGCTAACGATCTCGGCAATTTGTGGGCCCCCCTCCTGTTTTTGTGCCAGGATCAAGAGCCTAAAGTACGGCAGCTCGCCCTCAGCTCAGTTGCGTATGCAGTACAAAATAACGACAAATCACAGCAGGATCTGCTCAATACTAAACAGGGAATTCCAATTCTCATGGCCGCTTGCACCGATCCCAATGATGAGACGGCGGCAAAGGCGCTGTTTTCTGTGGCAGCAGCTATTGGCCACAACCCGGAAAACTATGATAGTTTTGCCGCAAACAAGGGCCTTGAAATGACCAACAAACTTGCACAAACCCTGCCAGATGACGGCCAGTACACGAGAAAGGACCTGAAATATTTTTCACTCGTGTATGCTCTGCTGAACCTAGAGCCTAGGCGACACACAAAGGCCTCACTAGTGCCAGTTATTGCCAAAATAGAGGCATTGAAACCCGATTCCCAGGGTAAGATTAGCGCATTGTTGGACCTGGCCGCCCAACATCATAACGAGCCGGCACCACGTGCGACCCAGCTCAGGCTCAAGTGAGCAGCACCGGCAAGGAGCCCCATAATTCACCCGCAATTATCAACACATTCACCCTAAATATCTCGCTAAATCTATAAAAATTATTTGCATTCTAACACTCGTATAATTCCAAGGGTCACACAAAGCCCTCGCTTACCATAACCTCATGAAAATACGGAGTCTGCCGGAAATAGTGGTCAACCGGGCGCAAAACATCGCAGTTTCGAGCGAATTTGAGCTCGTGGCGACGCTACGCTACGACCCAGACCTCGCGGCCCTCACACGACACATTCCTATTGCCCTTCAGGAGTCGTACGAGCAAAAGTTTTTCCTGGCAAATCTCCACTATCAACGACTCAAGCAAGGAGCACGGGCGATTGGCTGGACCCAAGCAGTAGAGAATTTTGATCAAGAAAAGGTCTATCAAACGCTCAATGCAGTGGGGGGCGACGAACCGTTGGCGGTACGCCTGGCCCTCAAAAGTGACGGCTCGCTCACAGTAACCACCCGCCCCGTCCCCGCACGCAAAAATTTATTTATTGGTATCCTCAATGGTGTCCCCAGCATTCCTGTGTATCAAGTGTACGTCAACGATAGCCCCGTAAACGCTGATGATCTGATGCCGCTCAAGAGCAACAAGCGTGCCGTGTACGACGAGATTAGGAGAAAACACGAGTTACTTCCCGATCAGTATAGAGAGGCTCTCATTTACAATGACCAGGGAAACATCATGGAGGGCACAATCACATCGGTCGCAGTGCTCGTTGACGGCCAGTGGATCTGCCCCAAATTAGAAAACGGCGGTATCTCCTCCGTCATGCGAAGCCTTTTGCTCGACCTCAAGTTTATTACAGAGGGCGTAGTGTCCAAGGATGATCTGACTCCCGGTCAGGAAGTCATTTTGTTCAATGGAGTGATTGGTGTGGTACGGGGTGCGATTGCCGATGCAAGCACTAGCCCAGACCTTGATACCAACGCTAAATGATAAGCTGTACAATAATATTACATATGGTGCGCGGCCGTTTGCTGGTGCTGGTGCTGAGTCGAAACAATCTGTATAATAATCCATAATAATCGCCGAGTGTGATGCGACGATTGTCGCTCACAGATGAGCACACCCTTATGGTACAGTACATGAGCACTATCGATGATAATGGTATAAATTATAATTTACAATAATAGTTTACAATTGCAATTGCGTACAGTAGTTTACAACCCACTAGCCCTGATAGTATCCGTCCTGCTTAAGTTTATCATACACACCAGCAGATTCAAAATTACCATCAACAAGATCGTTATAGGCATCGGGCTTGTCTTGGTAGTACACGGTAGTGGCCTTGGTGGCATCAGCTACATCGCTGCAGGATGCAGGAACATATCCATCAAAAAACTTGTAGACATATTCAAGACACTCAATAATGGGAAGAAGCTCGGCACCGACATGTCCTAGCAGGGAAATACGAAAGTAGTCTACTTTGGCCCCAGCTTTGCAATAGCTATCAACAGTACGATCAACCTGATAAATGTCGGCAATTTCATCCTGAACACCATTATAAACCATCATGGGCACGACAGGACTGTTTTTTGCACCCATCAAGTTATCATCAAGAACCTCATAAACACGTGGATCATCCATAAGCTCTGCTCCAGTGGAATCAGTCGTATAACCCCAAACATTCTGGAAAATCATATTCAGTAAGTTTGCAACAATGCATCTCTGGCCAACATAGTTGAACCGCCATTTAAGACCAGGGCGCAGATGCTCGTCGACAACCGCCTGAAGTCCGGGATATTCAGTTCCCAGTCCCCACATACCAGCAGCACCAAATCCAGCAAATATACCGCCATTCATGACGTCAATGACTGAAGTGAGGTTTGCAATAACTCCACCCATGATACCACCAACGACGTTTGAAGCGAGGCCAGAAGCATACTCAGACATTAACTCTACAGCATGGCCTGTAGCAATAGAACCACCAGAATAACCCCACATGACAATCTTGTCGTAGCTGTTAGTATCGAGACCAATCTGCTCCCTTGCACTGAGGAATGCTTTCATGGAATCCAAAGTCGACTTTCCTTCCTTGAGACCAGCACCAAAGGATGAGTTCTTGCCCTCGTGATCAGGGAAGTTCACGGTGAATCCTAGAACGAGTAAGATATCGATAGTAGGATCAGACACACCAGTAAGGACAGAGTACGATGGGCTACACTGAAGGGAGCACGAATCTTCCCACATCTGGTAAGATACAACTTTACCATTGGCATTATTGGGAATCATAACAGTGGTAATATCCGCCTGCGGCCAGCCAAGAGCAGATTCTGTACGATAGGAAATCTGGTAGGCCTTGTTAATATTTACCCAAATTGAGGCTAAACCAACCTCACGTATGTCGAGAACATCACCATTCTGCTTATTCTCATAAGTACTGATATCAGGGTGGTAAAAGCTATCATCGCGAGGATCTTGAGGAGTAGTTCCTTCTTGGCTAACCCAAGACGTGGGGTCAACAGGGTTGTCCAAAGTAAAGGGCAGAATAGGTAGCCAGTCAGGAGGGGTATAGTCTGGCTTTACAAATAGTGCCAATAGTGTAGGAAGAACAGGAACAGCGAGCATATCGGAAATTCCAGTAATATCCGCTAGCGAAAGCCATGACCGACCAGAGTCGAGGTCAGCGATTTTCTCGGGGTTTGCAAAGATACTAGAAGCTAGAAATTGACGAGCGGAGACCATTTGCGATATCGATGTTGCAGTTTTTTACGCCCTTTTATATGCTATCTCCGGGGTAACAGGCGGGGAGAATCCATGCAAAAAGGCATGCATGACGTAGAGACAATCCCTGCGCTTGCACACTATTTCTGAATTTATCTGGGCGGTTAATGGCTATCCAACGTATGGCTTCTTTATGTAAACATCATTCTCGACATGTTCACGGTGCACCTAAAGTGTGCGAACTGGCCCACATTGACCGTGAGTGGTGAGAACAGCATACAATGGACCTTCAAAGCAATGTCAATCCTGCCGTTACGATCTATCGAGATTCTGTTTTGAGAATACCGTAACTTTGGATCTCACGTGTCGCATAAACGCATTGCTTCTCTGCACAATCAGATCGCATAGCCGAACTATCAGTGCGGGGAGGGGGGGTGGAAAACATAGCTCTTTTAGTGCTCTATAGATGACCAAAGCTAGAAATAATTTCATATATTTCGTAGTATAAGTGGTACGTTACGCGATACTAAAGCGAGAGTCTACTTGAAGGCAGTTTCTTTCGCTTGTGAAAGCCATGAGCAGGGAGGTGATCATCGCCGCGCTTTGTTATAGGGTACGGGATCAAATCCTTATTGCCGTGCGTAGGTAACTTTCTACTACTTACTATTTTTATCTATAATGTCAGCCGAGGGGGCACTAAGGCGTTGTGAGGCTATGTGGATCCAAAACAGTTTAAAATAGACAATATCTCGACTACACCAACAGTGACGCGCGGTAAAAAAATTTTGAATGGCACTTATTTTTTTAAAAAAAAAATACGACAAATATTTTTATCCGCCAGACTCAGGCACTATGCATCATCGACGTCATGGCCACAGTGATCAGCATTCTGCAGCCAATGTTTGCATGCACCTGCATGTTTACATTCTGGGGGTGTCTAGCCTCACGCGTAGCTATGACAGATTATCTAGGAGATGAAGATTATCTGCAGGGGTTCGTGAAGACGTTACTGCTGAATGCTTTACATTTTCGCGTTTCCTTGTAGTCCGTGTACGAGCTCTCTTTATAGGAGCTCACTTTGCGAGCGCAAAGACACCCCTAAAGCGGATAAAGCGCATTGCCATAACGGCGATCGTCATCTGCACACCGCATTGATGTGGCATGTATCGAGCCGAGGACGACGCCTCGAGCTTCGAAATAATTGCAACCGACTATAACGAATATTCTAAATTTTTCTAGCTAATTTCTAGGTCTCAATTATTGCGCTGTCATTCTTTGTCATAAGCTCGATCGAGCCGCGTGGTGGCGTCACTGTCAAAGGATGTTCACCCGCAAGACGATCCCACCGCAAGGTTATCCCGCCGCAAGGCGATCCCCCCTCGAGGCACATTCCTGCACATAATGGCCCGATCTATTTTTGTCTCGTAAATATAATGGAATAATAAAGATTTTATTATTAGTATAAGCTCGGCTCAGGTGAAAAACAGAAAAGTATAGCTCGTGAAAGCTCTTTAGGTATGTGCTGTTTGGTACCCGTAAATACACGTTCAAATGCGATGTTTACGTTACTAGCCGTAATTATGGTGTATTTTAATTAATTACTGTGCGTAATAGACTGGCTATGGCAGAGCCCAAAGACACCCCATGATATCATCTTGAGCTATGCATGCTGTCCAAACTTGTCCTCTAAATCTGATTGTGCCCATTTATAATTGGTATCTCCTATTCATTTGTGCTACTCTTTAACGCTTAATAGTACCATATTATCGATAAAGGTGTAGGTGACATGGTCGCTAAGGGTCAAAACATAATATGCTCGTTTTATCTAGTATAAACTAGCCTTGACTAGTATTTTAATCAATTCAACCTGTAAATATCTTCTATTAGCAACACTATAGGGAGATTTGGGGGAGTAAATATAAGGTAATGTTTACGAAAATATATGAATATTGAGAGCTTTTACAGCAATTATATATATACAATATTAAACTATACGGCTGTTGCTATTCATATTCAGGTCCTAATTGCCAATAACCCTTTCTACATACGACCTAAAGTTCTTGTTTCAGATTTTAAGCACCTGTCGCCCGTTTTGTGGGCTCCAATTGGCACTTGCATCTCGTATACAATGTTTAATATTCATAAATAATAACTTGTTCCATCTTAGTTTGTAATTTATTGAGTTGTCTTGAAAAGCAGTAAATCAGTAAAAACTTTTCTTAGCGCCGGATATGACAAATATTGACCTACTCAAAAAAACTTTCATTATCTACAAATATTCAGAGCTGATAGTTATGTCCAAAAACGGCCTGTAAAAGCCGGAAAATGCCGGCGAAATATTGATTAAATTCAGCTACTAGCGGTACAACCAGAAAACCTTCTGTCTACGGTCACAGGAGTTTTGAGGAAAGCTAGGCTTCCCGTTCGATCAGCCATATATAAGCCTCCTACCGCCTTATTCAGTATTGCAGTCGGAGACGATGCGAGAACGGAAGGTACTGTAGATTATCTTTTTGCATTTTTTTTCGCTCTTAGTTGTGCTTTTATTTTTTAAGAAATGACTTACGAGTTGCTTGGTAGAGCTTAAACTGACTTCATTTATCCGCTTTAGTCGTCGAAGTACATTTTGCATGAAGCGGCTAGTTTCACCAATACACCTGTAGGACGAGTAAAACACACAATTGAGAATACCGTTGATTGATGATTTATATTGAATAAATCATACTCTAAATGACTAGCTAATACCCAGGTTGTGGTACGCAAGAGCTAATGATTGGCTGCTCAGAAATAAGACATACTCGACAGGTCACCACCTATGAGTAGGGGATCGATATTACAGGAGTTATAAGGACTCAAAAAGAGCTATTAATTTGTAGAGCCGTGTTGGTTTTACCCAGTAGTGGTCCACAAGCCCAGCATGCTCTGTAAAGCGCATGGCTCACCCCCAGACCCTCAAAGTGGCTCTGGCCCGTTGTGCTATAAAATGGCAGGCAAAATCTAGAATAACTAGCAAATGCGACGTACGGTGCACTCTGTACATATGTTTTACCATGTACTGTTCCATCATGTATACCGTGACGTTACACAGCGATACAAAGAGCGAATTTTTACTACAGAAAAGGTCTAGTTGCACAAAAACAAAGCTACCTTAACCATTTAATAATTAAATAAAAGCATACCAGTAACCCACAGACTCCACCATAAAACAACCGTTTATCTTGAGCCAGTCTATGTTGGACCTTGCTAATAGTTTCGCTCGAAATACCCAATGTTCCAGCCGCTTTAAGCATAGTTCTTTGTGTACCACGTAGCAGCTGGTTCTGATCGCTAAGGTCCCCGAGAACGGCTCTTCCTTGAGCAATAAAGTCATCTAGTTGTTGTGATGCATAGCCGAGAACATCGCCTTCTCGTGCCAGCCCCTGTTCTCGTGTTAAATCGCTTGCTTGCAACTGGGCCGGTGGGTTTGCATAGGGATTTTCAGCGGTCGTACGGTGTCTAAATAGTTCTTGGCGGTTCGCAGCAGCAATGGACTCCTCACGCTTGCTTTTGAGTTCATTAAACTGTTGGCGCGCATTACTGAGACTGTCGCGGAATTTTTCAACTCGTTCTTCGCCCTGTGCACGTTTATCGGCTAGTGACTCGTTAGCGATCGCAGCTGCATAATTATCAATCGTGCGCTGAAACGAACTCATCGTAGCACTGATCTGGCCCTGTAGAGCAGCGGGTGCATCCTCAGGGGCTTCGGCAAGCTTCTCTAAATCCCTTTTAAGCAGCTGGTCCTGCTTAACAGCGTGGTTAAACAAGCTGCTCATGTAAGTGAATTCTGATCCACCTCGATAGTGAATATAAACGGATAGCCAGTGGCGTTGGAGTTTGGTTTTGTGGGAATTTTTTTAATTTTTTAAGGTCATGTGGCTGTATTTTTCTCAGGACTGGTTTTATTTAGTGCTTTTGCTATCAGGCGATTACATTACGCATCGTAATTGAACTTCATATCTGTGACCATGGCCTGGGGTTAAGCTACTTTTCAAAGTAAATCTAGTCTACTTATGGTTCCATAAAAATGACCCAAAAGACAGCACCGGCGCGTAACACGTACAAAAAAGGCTCTCAGAGCCTCTTCATAGTATCCTTGGTATGCCAACAGATACTATCCCAACGTGGCAAGAGTCTAAAAGGATCGTCGAAACCAGCTGCTGTCAAAAATTAAAACGAATGAAAACAGGTCTAATTAATCTAATATTTAAAACTGGCAAAACTTGAGGAAAACGGCCAAAAATTGGACAACCTAGTTCTTTACAAAAATCCACTAGTAACGGTAGCAAGAGTATACTCGGTGTTGGTGCTCGTAGAAGAGTAACTAGGAGCCTGAGTAGCAGAAGGAATACCAGAAGTACCAATTGCAGCAATATCTTCGCTTGAAATAGTACCAGTGACAGCAGGGGCCAAAGCAATCTCCTTGTTGTCCAAGTCATAAACAATATATGCTGCACTAAGGAAAGTATCACCCAAGATGTAGATGGTACCACTAGTGAGATCAACTCCTGAGGGATACTCCTTCTGAATTCCAAGAGAGTAGAGCTGTTCGCCATTATCGTTGGTATATGCTGCACCACTAGTCAACGTCAAAGGATGAAGGAACGTGGTAAAGGGAACACCAATCTCAATACCTGCAAAGTTATACACCAGGTGTCCATCATTATCAGGCTTAGTGGTAGTCCAGATCTCATTATTGTCATCATAAGTAGCACCGAATGAAGCAGCAATGGCCTCGAGCCAGTCTTCGGGAAGCAACGTGTTTGTAGTGCCGCTATCGAGCAACACTGGAACGGAAGCACCAGACACAATGGGTGACTTATCACCATTAGAGTTTTGAAGAGAAATATCATTCAAAACAACTGTGAAGCGTGTGAGCTCATTTGGACGAATGGGGCCATCCTCGGTTCCCTCAATAACAGAGATAATGGGTAGCTTTCCAAGGGTACCCTGATACTTTGTATGGTCAACACCACCAAACAAAATAGAGCCATCACTATCGGTCCAATCATCTAGCCAAAGAGAGTAACTGGCTGCGTCGATAAATCCTTGCTTCTTGAGAGAAACTGGAAGGTTATCGTACTCGCCTTGAACATCGCCAGAGGAGGTATATTGAACGGATGCTTCACCTGACTTGAGACCAACGCCAAAGATATATGAACCTGCCGAGTTTTGAGTAGCAACAGCAAATTCAGCATTCTTGACCGTAACGTCACCGATGGTTACGTCGTCAGTAGCATAGGTACCAGTAGCTCCGGATCCATCACCATACGAGATAGAGAATGCAGTATCCAAACTCTGGAAAGTTGAAGACTCGCTGGAGTCAAAATTGGCTGATCCAACCCAAAGGTCAGACGATCCGGTGTCGACGTCAACAGTGATTTCTTGGCCATTGGAGCCGATTTTGATTGTAGTAGAGTAGTAGTATTGTTGGTTCTCCAAGACGAGCTCGGCTTCACGTTTAGAAGGTACGGAAACAGTCGAGTTACTCGTCTTTGGCCGTTTAGTGAGAGGAAGACGGAAAGTCTTTGGGGCGGGGATAGAGGCAGCAGCAGTTAGACTAAGCAAAGCTAGAGCAGAGAAGATTTGGTTATAGAGCATTGGTTATAAAGATACTTTAGAGGGAACTCCAGCATTATATAGCTTTGTAAATCCAATTTATCACGACATGCGCCGTCTCATGTGCGAATATGCATGGTCTATGCATTGACGATCATCATGATGCCGTGCCACAACGACGCCGTGGGATCATCGGCTAAACGGCGCCATGTACTCAAGAGCCTCAATAGATAAGTATATGTTTCTCAACTCAACTAAATATAGGACTATTCCTCTGCATTCTCCTCAAATATACAAACGCGGGGATCGGAAGCCTCAGACATAGCTTATGCCAGCCTCTCGGTGAGGATTATAGACCAATAAGGATGTGTAGAATAAAAACAGGACCCGAGGGAAATATTCTGTTAGCTAATATGAACATTATTCTGCTGCTATGGTTATGAAGCAATTCAGAAAAGCTTCGTTGCTAAACTACGCTATCTTGCCAATCGCGTACTCCTTACATGAAAAATGGTGATCATGATCTTCGGGGTGACCGATCAATGTGGCAATGCAGCGATACTATGCACGTTATTTCCCCTTGGAAACTATGATATCCCTCGTTTGTTGATCAAAGGCATGATAAAACAGGAATTAGCCGACGGGACCTGCAATGCCACAAACTACTCCCAGTCTGCCTTGAGCTAGCTTATAGTCAGTTGCTGCCGGAGTGACGAGGTGGTGACACCGCAAAAGCGTACCTGCATGCTCATGCTATTTTTGCGTCATGGGCTTCAGGAGGCAAATGGCGTATCACTGTCAAGAAGTCGCACATAAACGTTGCGGGTGTGAGGGTAATGCGCGGCTCGTTTACCCATAAAACTCTTATTCAGGTTATTCGCAATGGAAAGAATG